>CM051275.1:27245137-27377637 GCA_027921565.1 Artemia sinica
TCACCCGATCTGATGCCTATCGTACCAATAAGATAAATAATCGGGGTATTTTTTCAAAATTGCCTTTTAAATTAGCCGCAAATAACTGCCGCAGGACCATCAGGTTGGCAGCTAGTGGTGGTGAAATGAATAAAGATGACATAAAAACACCATTTAACGCTTTCCCCCTTCTTCTTGCGCTGTAAGAATGGGTTTATGAAAATGAACAGACAATACATAAACACCAGCTCACGACCATTCTCTTGGCTGCAAGCGCTGTAAAAAAAAAAAAAAAAAACAAAAAACAACAACAATAACAAAAGTTGCCATTCTGCTCTATACAATACTTTCTACTGGCGCTGGTAAGAATGACCTCATAAAAAGCGAGTGAGCAGATGTGTTCTCTTGAATGAGTCCCTTTTTTATCCTGCCATTCTGCGACAATCCAGTAGGCTCTTAGCAGTGGTGGAAAAAAACTTGGAACCCTGTTGTAATGGGGTCCTGTGCCCCGTTCTTTTAAGAGTGATCCCGTGGTCTGGAACTTGTCCGCGAGGTCCCTTCCTCAGAAGCTAGCAAGGCCGACTCTTATAGTTAACAGTGAGGTGCATATCCTGCGAAGTCTTAAAGAGGAAGAATTAGGTCCTTTCTTGATTATATTTATTGCCACAAAGAATACAAACGAGAATATGAATCGTCTAAGGTTTACACGCAAACAACATCATTAAATTAAAACAGTACTATCAATAATAGTTCGATCAATATTAAATAACGCTTACGCTTAAAACAATCTTTCGCTATTGACTTGTTTCGCTGGACTAGGGGGCTATTGACTATTTAATATAGTTGTTTCATCACAACCTGAAATTGATGTTTTTGTGTCGTATGGGACTTATTCCTGGTGGTATCAGTCTGAATGTGTATAGAAATTACATGTGTATAGCGATTTTATCAGACTAGCTTCTTCATTTCATTTTTACGCGAACGGGGACAGAAATTCCCTGAGGTTGGCCAGAAGGCCCCCCTCCCTCCTACCTTAAACATGTGTGCCTATGACCTTTTTAATGTAACAAAAATAAACAAAATATTATTCCATGGTTTTTTCTGATTTTAGGTGATGTCGATATGTTGCCTATTACTGATCAACCTGTAGATGAAAATGAAGAATTTTGTTGTGTTATGTCTTCGAAGATAGGAGACTTCCGGCTTCTCTATGGTGCTGAAGTGGATTGTGTAACTGCAGATAAAAAAAGTGACCACTGACATTCTTGAAAAAGAGAAATCCCTAAAAGACTTTGTGTAGAGCTCAAGACTTCTCAAGTAATACAAAATATAAGACAGGAGAAGAACTTTCAAAAGTTGGTAGCTGTTTGTCATAATTTGCTGTAGAAATTGGTCGAGAAAATCAGATTCATTAGGGTATGTGAAAAAATGAAGTGCCAAACAATTTCAGGAACCTGCTTCAGTAGTAAGTTTAGGCTTATGTTCAATTGCATAGCACATAATATTACCCCCCTTTATTTCCCCCCTGAAAAAAACATGTAACATGATCAATATAACAAAGGCCAAAAAAAAAAACCAAAAACAGAACCGCACTACAGCCTAAGCACGAAACAAAGAAACCACATGTTTGTTTCAGTTGTAACATTTTTATCCTAACAATTGTGTTTCAGAGAAAGACTACTGTTTTTCTTTTTTCCTGATCATGGTAATAATAAGGTAAGCGACGTTCGGAGCTCAGTATAGTAAGAGATAGAAATTCGAGGCTTTTTTTGGAATATGAAGATTACAAAACGGAGATAATGTGTTCCTCTGAGTTTGCAAAATCTCAAAAAGAACTCAATTTTTGCAGTCAACTAACAACAATGATCAAAACAAAACTATCCTAGCTCTAATAGTTGAAATTCTGAGGGATCAAGTAACGTCAGACACGTGTATAAAATTGAATTATCTAATCGAACCCTGGGAATGAAAATTTATTATTATCTAGATTTTTAGGAAATACTTTTGGAAAGAGCAATCTGGATTTCCCAAACTTAGATGTTATATAAATTGTAAGATTTATATTTTGATAAAATTCTTATATGTAATAACATGAATGGAATGACATCAAAATCATTGGTAGGGTAAAACGAAAATTGAAATAGTAAAAAACCGGTTAAGTTTATCCTGTTTTCCTATCTACATTATCTATAGTTCGACTTTCAATGTTTCCTGAGCTGAGAGAAAAACAAAATGATTCAACTAACTGTAATTTGTAGAGCAAAATTATTCCTACGAATTGAAAGCCTCTATATTGCGTCTAATTCTTTGGTACCCCGCTTATATTTGAAGGTGAGTTAGGGGGTAGGCTGGCGAAATTAATTTGTATATAAATGTCATTTATCGCTTGGAAATATATTGGAGGAGTCTAATTCGTCAAGGAAGAGAAGAACATGCAATTTTGTATGGGCATTATAGGGAATAATATTGGCAGTTATCTCAACTTTTGTAAAGCATGGAGAGTAAAAAACAACTTATTAAATTGTTTTCCGCATTAATGACGTTGGATGATTAATCCAATTAATCCAATCGGATTAATTAACCTTAATCCAATGAGTGTTTCTAGAGATCCACTGTTAAAAATAGCCAATTCAGCTTTTTCACTAGTCTCAAATAGTGGTTGTACCATATAAAGAGAAGTTTTTGATATGACTATCCAAAATGTGGAACTACCATGACAGCAGTGTTGTGCCAAGTACTTTTACTTTTTACTTAAATACAAGTACCAAGTACTCCGGGAACATTTTTACTCAAGTCTAAGTCTCAGAATTCCTCCAAAACTCTACTTAAGTCATAAGTTATTTTTTTTAGAAGTACTTTAGTATTTCCACAGTACTTTCAGTACTTAAGTATTGAAGTACTGAGGTTTTACTTATAATCCATAAGTCACACTGTAGTATCTACTACAGTATTCCCGGTAGGTACTGGCGAAGACCAAATAAGCAAGGTAAACAGGAAGAAATACCACTTGCAGTTATCTCACAGAGTTGAATACCAGAAAGGTTACCATCCTGATATTTGTCTGGTAAACTGGTTTTAACGTAAAACGTATTAGGGTGAAGTTGTAGTTGTGGCCTTATTTCTCCCTTTGTAGGGGAGATACTTGTGGTCCTAAGGTAAATAAACTTTGGTAGCATGCCTTAGGCTATGACCTCACTAATGAGGCGTACCAGCTGGGATTATTCGAGGGACTAAAATAAGATTGTAGAGAGGTTGTCTATAACACAATAATTTTATTTAACTAACACACAACGATAGAGGTTTGACAGTATATTAATTAAAAAAAACTTTATCCACAAAATAAGTTTTTCCAAAAGAAAAGTAAAGAACTCCATTAAACAAAAAAAGAGCAGCAAAAATAAAATCAAATAATATACCAAGCGTGAAACTACCACAAATCAGCATTGATAAAATAAATGAACCCAAAACGAACAGAAATTACAATAAATAACCGAGTCAAACTCAAAACGAGCAGAAATTAACATAAGTTGGGTGCAAAACCCCTATATGCCTTCCCAAGGCCAGAACAAATTTTGCACTTTACTGAAAAAAATACAAATGAATTTGCATTGTCAGTTTAATATACATATACTGATATTTAGTAATCAAAATGTTAAAATTATTTGATTTATGAAATTAAAAAATTAAAAACATTTATATTTTTTTCTGTAACGTGCAAATTTTGTTCTGGCCTTGGGAAGCATAGTTGTTTTGAGCCCAACTTATTTTAATTTCTGCTCGTTTTGAGTTTGACTCGGTTATTTATTGTAATTTCTGTTCGTTTTGGGTTTCATTTATTTATCGATGCTCATTTATCGTAGTTTTCACCACTTGGTAGATTATTTGATTTTATTTTTGCTTTCTTTTTTGTTTAATGGAGTTCTTTAACTTTTCTTTGAAAAACTTATCTTGTGGAAAAAGTTTTTTTTTAATTAATTTCTGTTCGTTTTATATTGACATAGTCTTTTCAGGGGAAAAAATAATGCTTTAAATCTTTTCATTTTTTTTTAAAGACTTTATAGTTTTGCCTGCTATTTTGTATGCTGGAGAAAAATTTTCAGCAATTTTTAACAACATATACACCCTTTTAAGAATCTGGACACAAATAGTAATGTTGAATTTAGTTGCATTCCTCCTCTATGTTGACCTGAAATGAAAAACTTGATGCCATTCGCTAAAAAAACATGTTTAATTTCTTTGATAGCTTGGATACACTTACGCTATTTTGATTTGGCAAAATTTTAAGAGCAAGAAGTAGCCCCGAAAGTTTGAACATAGTATCCTCAGTCGTTCTTGGGATACTGCTGAGATGCCTTATTGGAATTAGCATTAACACAGTGCATTTTGATTTAATCTTATGGCAACATTTAGTTTTTTTAAACATAATGGGCAAATGGGAGGGTGGGCGTGGGAGGGGGATTAGTTGCCCTCCAATCACTTTTGACTATTAAAAAGGGTATCAGCCCTTTCTATTTTCAATCGAATGATCCCTTTTCGAAGTTTTCCACGACAACTCCTTCGATACGAAGTGCCCTGGTCTAAACAACAACAACAACAAAAAAATACATTATACCCTCTTCGATCTCTACTATAAAAATGCCAAGCCTTTCCAATCACTTTTCGACTATTAAAAAGGGCACTAGGCCTTTTGATTTCCAATCGAATGAGCCCTTTTTGAAAACGACAACGCTTTCTATAAACACCTTATATGCCCCCAGGCATAAATTACTACCCCAACCCTTACCCTTAGGCCTGTTAGGGTGGTTGTCATCCTATAAGACCTAATTTGTAGAACTTTCAACTACGTTAAACAAAGTGGCTATCTCAAAATTTTAATTGGATGTGTTTGGGAAATGGTGGGCGTGAGAGGGGCGTTAGGCACTCTCCAATCAATTTCAACTATTAAAAATGGGCACTAGCCCTTTCAATTTCCAATCAATGAGCCCTTTTGAAGTTTCTAACGACAACACTTTCAATAAAACCTTTATATGCCCCCAGGGCATAACTTACAACCACTTGCCCTGAGGGCTGGGTGGGGGGTGTCATTCCCAAAGAACTAATTTCCAGAACTTTTTACTACGTTGAACAAAAATGGCTATCTAAAAATTTTTGATTGGTGTGTGTTTGGAGGAATGGTGGGGCGTGAGAGGGGGGTTAATTATTACCATCCAATCACTTTCGACTATTGAAAAGGGCACTAGCACTCTCAATTTCCAATTGAATGAGCCCCTTTTGAAGTTTTTACGACAACTCTATCTATAAAAACCTTATATGCCCCCAGTGGCATAACTTACAACCTATACCCTGGGGGCTCTGGGGGTTCATCCTTAAATACATAATTTCCAGAACTTTCAACTACGTTAAACAAAATGGCTATCACTCTCTAAACTTTGATTAAATGTTTTTGGTGAAATGGTGGGCGTGAGAGGGGGTTAATTACTCTCCACTCACTTTCGACTATAAAAAGGGCAATTTCATTTTCCAATAAAATGAGGCCCTTTTTTTGAAATTTCTACAACAACTTTCTATGTAAACCTATATATACCCCCAGGGCATAACTTACAACACTTGCACTGAGGGCTCTGAGGGAGTTATCATCCTATAAGACCTAATTTCCAGAACTTTCAACTACGTTGAACAAAATGGATATCTAAAAATTTTGATTGGATGTGTTTTTTTAATGGTGGGCGTGAGAGGGTGTTAGTCGCTCTCCAATCACTTTCAACTATAAAAAAAAAAGGCACTAGCCCTTTCAATTTCCAATTGAATGAGCCCTTTTGAAGTTTCTACGACAACGCTTTCAATAAAAACCTTATATGCCCCCAGGGCATAACTTACAAACCCTTTGCCCTGAGGGCTGTGGGGAGAGGGGTTATCGTCCTTAAAAGACCTAATTTTTGAAACTTTCAACTACGTTGAATAAAATGGCTATCTAAAAATTTTGATTGGATGGGTTTGGGGAAAAGGTGGGCGTGAGAGGGGGTTAGTTACCCTCAAATACCTTTTGACTATTAAGAAGGGCACTAGCCCTTAAATTTCCGATTGATGAGCCATTTTTCAAGTTTCTACGACAAATATTTCATTAAAAACCTTATATGCCCCCAGGACATAACTTATAACCCTTGCCCAGAAGACTGTGGGGGAGTGTCCTGCTCAAAGGTATAATTTCCTGAACTTTAAACTGCGTGGAACAAATGGCCATCTCAAAATTTTGATTCAATGTGTTTGGGGAAATGGTGGGCGTTGGAAGGGACGTTAGTTGCCTTCCAATCACTTTCGACTATTAAAAAGGGCACTAGCCATTTCAATTTCCAATCGAATGAGCCCTTTTTGAAGTTTCTATGACAACGCGTTCTATAAAATCTTATATACCCCCCGGGAATAACTTACAACCCTTGCCCTGAGGGCTGTGGGGGAGTGTCCTCCTCAAAAACATAATTTCTATCTGGAAATCAACTACGCTGACAAAATGGCTATCTAAAAATTTTGATTGGATGTGTTTGCGGAAAAGGTGGGCATGAGAGGGGGATTAGTAGTGCCCTCAAAAATCACTTTCGACAACTATTAAAAAAAGGCACTAGACCTTTGAATTTTCCAATCGAACGAGCCCTTTTTTTTTCGAGTTCTTTCTACGACAAAGATTTCAATAAAAACTTTTATGCCCCCAGGGCATAACTTATAACCCTTGCCCTGAAGACTGTGGTGGGAGTATCCTGCTCAAAGGTATAATTTCCTGAACTTTACAAACTGCATGGAACAAAATGGCTATCTCAAATTTTTGATTGGATGTGTTTGGGGAAATGGAGGGCGTGGAAGGGGTGTTAGTTGCCTTCCAATCACTTTCGACTATTAAAAGGGCAACTGGCCATTTCAATTTCCAATCGAATGAGCCCTTTTTGAAGTTTCTACGACAACGCGTTCTATTAAAACCTATATTGCCCCCCAGGGCATAACTTACAACAACCCTTGCCCTGAGGGCTGTGGGGGGAGTGTCAATCCTCAAAGACCTAATTTCCATAACTTAAGACCACGTTGAATAAATGGCAATCTCAAAATTATGATTGGATGTGTTTGGTGAAAAGGTGGGCATGAGAGGGGGGTTAGTTGCCCTCTAATCACTTTCGAATATTAAAAAGGGCACTAAGCCCTTGAATTTCCAATCGAATTAGCCTTTTTTGAAGTTTCTACTGACAACGCCTTCTATAAAAACCTTATATGCCCCCAGGGTATAACTTACAACCCTTGCCCTGAAGGCTGTGGGGGAGTGTCCTCCTCAAAGCATAATTTTTTATCTGGTAATCAACTACGCTGAACAAGATGGCTATCTCAAACTTTTGATTGGATGTTGTTTCGAGAAATGATGGTCGTGGAAAGGGTGTTAGTTTCCTTCCAATGACTTTCGACTATTAAAAAGGGCACAAGCCACTCCAATTTCCAACTGAATGAGCCCTTTCTGAAGTTTCTACGACAACTTCTTCGATACGAAGTGCCATTTTACAAAGGAAAAAATAATAAATAATACATTGTGCCAACATTGTTCTTATATGCCCCCAGGGCCTAACTTAAATTTCCTTTTCTTGAGGGTTGGTGGGAGTGTCCTCCTCAAAAACATATTGTCAATCTGGAAATCAACTACGCTGAACAAAATGGCTATCTCAAATTTTGATTGGATGTGTTTGGGGGAATGATGGGCGTGGTGGGGGGGGGGGCTAGTTGCCCTCCAATCACTTTCGACTATTAAAAAGGGCACTAGCCACTCCAATTTTCAAATCGAATGAGCCCTTTTCGAAGTTTCTACGACAACAACTCCTCCGATACGAATTGCCCTGGTATGGAAAAAAACAATGCATTGTGCCAACACCGTTCTTTACTTAGGCAGCGCGGTTGCGCTGCCTATGATAAGCCGCTGTGACTGGTTGTTCCAGGGAGTCATCAAGTATAAGAAGCTACAATAAAGTACAATACAATAAGATACTTGAACAATTACAATAATCCAAAAAATATTCCTAGGTATTTCTAAATCAATGGATCAGAGGTCAGTCCGGCATAAAAGTTAGTATAAAGCTCCCTGTTCCCATAAAATGTATCTTTTATCCAGTTCATCAACCACATCTTATCGGGCCCATTGACGCACACAGCAAGGAAGTGGTGATTTCTCAATTTCTTATTCAATATGCACATACCAGGATGTGTTCATTATCTTAATAAAAAGTGTTATTTCTAAGCTAAGCTTTGTATTTGCGTCTTAATGTTTTTATTAAATTCCAAATTTGACTTAATTAGAAAGCGTCACCACAATACTTCCCACTTTGAGAAGAGTTACCCCAACTCTAAACATTTTACTTTTAAAAACAACAATTGTTTTTTTTGAATTTTGTACATGGTTCACTGCCATTTTTGGGGTAATTTTTGTGCGTATACCCCTCAATGGGTTTCTTTTAGGGTCATGTTTATGGCCAAATATTGCCATGTCCTTTCTTCCAAGGATATCAATTTTTGGAATTTTCCTATGAATTCTCTTTTCCTCTTCTTTATTCCTCTTTTCTCTCTTTTTCTTTTTGTCTTTCAGACTATAAAATTCTCTTTTCACCTTCATTCTTATATGCATCTCCTGTTTTAGTTTGACCCACAGTGACTTAAGCATTATATTAGTGTTTTTGGTTAAATTAGATCTAAAGTTATATTAGAGAAACTATTTGATTTAATTTGAGTTTAAATTTATTTCCCATTAATAATTTAATTTATCTGGGTGATGTGGTTAAATTAACATTTATTATCCGGGGTTAGAAATGCATTGGATAAATTATACATAACAATTTTGAGTTTTTTAACTTTCACATATTTTTCCAACACAAAACAGTTTCACATATTCTTTCAATAATATAAAGCCATTTAGGCTACGTAGCACTTTCTTGATATTTTCTAAGCCTAATTTAAGTTCTGATTTAATCTCACTTTATGATGAACTGGTAGCAAAGTTCTTTAATACTGCATATAGTTACCAAAATATTTCTTAACCAGTTATGGTTTGGTTTCTGATGGTATGAGCTGTTGGTATTAGGGTGCAATGCGTAAAAAAAATTGATTGAAAAATGGGTCCGAAAGAGATGTTACGAAAAATTTGTTTTTTTCCCCCCAAAAATAAACTAAGGCTGTATCTAAAATAAATATTCACATTAGAATACAAATAAAGCATAAAGTGTTACCTATATAGTAAACAAGAAAACACTCATTTTGTATATATATAACTGCATTCTCCTCCTTTTTTTAGCGGGAGGTTAATTACTTTCAATTACTTTCCTCTGTTTTTACTTTAAACATGATATGCCGCTTAAATAAGAAACATTATGTGTCTTGCTGGCAATTTGTTGCATTTCAAACTTAGTATAGAATTATTAATCACTTAACGGATTATTAAACAATAAAAAAACTATTTATACGTTGACTAGAAGTCAACAAAGCTTATATATAACATTAAAAACCACTAGTTAACACTTAAAGGTACACGAGCATTGTGTAATACATTTTACCCGAGCATTGTGAAGTCACAAAACTTAGAGAGAACATTAAAACTACTGGTTAAAACTTAAAGTATTTATGAAAAATAAAACACGGGTATACACTAGCATTGGAATTATTTTCAATTAGTGCTTTGTTAAATGTCTTATAAAGTATTAATACAGAATAATTCTTGAACGATACAAAAATCAAAACCAAACAACAAAAAATACTCAACATCTTAATTCAATATATATTTTATTGATCATTTAAAATGACATAAGTTATTTTTTTTTTACATGACTTAAGTGTTTAAAAACAACCAATGATTACGTACCTTACAATTTAAAATTCCTGTAACGTGATTTTACGAAGGTAAATATTATATTCGTTATTCATATATGAAGGAAAAATGTACCCTAACAAATAGATTTATACATTATCACCGAGAACTGTGATTAGCCGCTATTTAAAGGCTTAGCAACAGCTCTTACAATGAAAATTTATACATTTGCAATTTTATACGAAAAAATTTTCAATTTATAACGGTTTGCAAGATACATTTATTTTATATATTTCCTCACTAACATTTTTTTACCACTATATACATTTCTACATATACGATTATACATTTATTTTTCGCGTTTTTCTTTTTTTGGAATCTTTGTTTTGCAACTTTTCTTTGGTTCTGTTTCGAAACAAAACTTGTGTAAGTAACTGTTTTTAGCTTACTCTATGTCGGTTGTTTTATACAAACTTTTGAGCTTTCTAATTCTTTTCGAATTTCAGGTACTTGAGACAGTTTGATAACGTCTTCGCCTTCAATCTCCTTTTTCAGCTTTAATGTCCTTTTGGGCCAAGGCTCCGCTTACAGCTTAGATTTGAGATAAGCTCAAAATTTAGCTATTCACCCTTTTTACCTATTATGACATTATCAATGGACTTGTGCCTGCACTCTGAAGGTTTGCTTACCACAAGTTTCTTCCGGTAGCTCCATAGAACATATCCATTTTCTCTTGTCTGACTGCTAATGCTGAAAGGACTGTTATGAGCCTGCACACAGCAATTAATTAGTTATAGCCACAGTTTTTTTTATTTGTGCCATAGTTTTTCTCGTTGGTCTAATTCTCTTATCAAACAAAAGTGGCCCTTCTGCCAAGGAATATACCTTGCCTTCATGGCATACGGTAATTTATTTTAAGACATATAAATGAATATGACTATTTTTGCTTTAACTTCTCCCAACTTTTAGTGGCCTTGCCTTAAATTTTAACTTCAACTTTGGTAATGTAGGCTATTAATGGCCTTTTACAATTGTTTATGCTATGCTAGTCCATTTTTTCCAAAAACGACTCCCCCATGAACGGCATAATTTTTCCTCTCTCTACTGGAGCATATCTCAAGTATTTCTATTTAATCTTGGCCAGGGTCACACCACTGTTACGGTGGTTCCTAGTATAATATACTACTTATTTTGTTCTAATTTTTGTACAAAAATCTCGTACTAATCTCGTTCTGTCAGCTCAATATGCACGTATATCAGAGTCTAGGCGACTCCCCATTCAATTTCTTTTACTTCAATCCGTCTGGCTATATTTTCAAAACTTGAACACTAGTTTTTTCCTTTTTTTTATTATTTGCTTCAATGAAGCCTAAGGGGTTTAAGTCTGTTTCAACTTTGTCAGTACAATAGGTCTTTTCTAAGCCTTTATTTATATGCTTCCTGTTTTATTCATTACAGATTTTTTTCAAGCAAAAATGTTCCTTATGTTTCCTTTATGTTCCCAACGATCCTCCATGTTTTAAGGGGGGTGGGTAGTTGTCTATTGCCACAACCTGTATTTTTTGTTCTCCGTCCAAAAGTGTTTTTATTTAGTGTTCTAAAAAGCACTGTATTTTCCGTTTGATTCTTAGAGCATTTTTTAATTAAGTTTTGAGTGACGTAATTGCCTTAATCATGACCTGATTTACTTCCATACATCAGCATTGGAATAGTCAAATGAAAGCTACATTTTTTTTTTTAAACACATAAAAAAAACAATACACGTCACGAACAGTTTGCACACATACAGACATTAATGTGCATCCTTAACGTAAAATAGTGTATTAAATTAGCAGATCGTTTTCTTATTTTAGGTCTCTCCAGTCTAATAATTTTTATTTTAAACAATAATTTGTCCTATTGAAATGGAACATTCTGGCGATGATCTGGTTGTAATTTTTTTCTAACTATAATATTTATAACTCTAACTTGATCTTAATTATTACGTCATTAAATTCTGAAATTTTTGGCAGATTTCATGAAGGAACTATCTCTTTAAAGCGAAAATACTCTTTTGATGTCTAACGACTAATTGGAGCAAAGTGAGAAGCCTTCTGTTCATTTTGAATTGTTCGTTTCCGTGGCAATGTGATAGTTTATAATTTTGTGCTTAAATAAGTGAGGTTTATTTTCACACTAAGTCCCGACTTGTGAGGATAGCTGCGGGAATTTGGGATAGAGATATAATTAAATCTCTGCCTTGCTCGCAGCTGTCTTTGATCTATTGGTGAAATTCTCTGGTTTTCTTTCAACTTCTGTCTGTGATTAATGAAGTTATTTTTGGATATTTTTAATTTTTTTTAAGGATGTAATAACTTTTCATCCTTTTTCGTAAGTTTTATCATAGCTTTTTTCCACTTATTTTTCCTATTTTTGTTTGTTCGATTAAAACTGCACTGATTTATAATTAGACTAGACTTGAGGTTGGTTCATCATTGAGTAACAGTAAGAGCGGACCAGAACTATCAATATTAGCTATCCCAAAAGGATGCATTGCCTTCTCTGTTTGTCATAATGGGGGAACTTATATTCTATGTAAACAAGCATAAACAGTTTTGCAAACACTGGCTTGTTTTACATCTTCGAAAGCAGCCATGGTTTAAAATTCAATTTGAACTTTCTTCTGACTCATTTCGCGCAGCTAATTCAGAATTTGAACTTTTAACTAAACACCATTATTTAGATGAAGGTCCTCTATGTAGGGAAAGGAGGCCCTTTGAAGACCTATCCCCGTGCCTCCATTTTCTGAGATTATCGGTTTCTCTCACCAAATTTTCTCGCCTTATGCAGACCTTCCCATCTCAGCTCTTGGTAACAAACTCTTTGTTTTTCTTCCTTCAGCGACTTCTACTAAGCTTCCACATTTGTTTCTTACTTATAAGTTAACTTTTCTCTTTTTTTTCACATCTCTCTCCTCATTGCTTTAATACAAATTTTATATATCCTTTCCTTCCCTTTGCTTGTGAAACTACAAAACTAACCTAGTATTTGGGTTAGCTTTAACAAAGGTAATTCTATTGCTTATTACGTTGTAAATGCCATATTGATTTCGAAGCATCTCTACTCCTAAAACACCCGGCAATGGCCGCTTCTAACCTATAATTATTCAAAACACAATTTATGTGTTTCCTTTGCTAAATTGTAGCAGTGTTATCCACTTGAACGATAAGCCTATAGCCTGTACCTGTAGTAAGACTGAATTAAGACCCTATTTGCTACTATTATGCTTCAAATTCTACTGTTTCTACCAACGTTTCTACGGTCCAGTTAGATTTTTTTATTTATTATCTTTATATTTTATTCTTTTATTTCGCAGTGAAAATACTCCATTATTCAGTGATATATGGTACTACTGCATTGCATTTATTACTAACACTGATAAAACTACTAATTCTACACTTACTTCTACTTGCTAAATACTAGATACTGTATTTTTTTCATTTTACAATTCCTGATTGAGCCTTTTTCCATTTTTTCTATTGTACCCAAATCTTTGAGGGGCGACACAAATCTATTTGTAATAGCCAAAGTTCGAGCGGCTTCTCGAAGTTTTTCTAATTCGACCGCCGCTAAAAGCGAAGTCCATTTGCTTTCCCCTTCTGATAAGGTCATTTAGATTGTGTTTTTTTTTTTAATTTTACAACCTTATTTAGTCTTCCCAACAGCTGTGGTAAAGTGGTTTTAAGGTTGTAGGGGGAAGTTGTCTATAACAATACTTTTATTTAAATAACACACAACGATACAGGGTTTGACAGTATATAAGCCGCAGTGACTGGTTGTCCCAGGACAACCAGTATAAGGAATCTACAATAAACGTACAATACAATAAGATACTTGAACAATTACAATAATCCAACAATATTCCAAGGTATTCCTAAATCAACGGACTAGAGGTCAGTCTTAAGTAAAATTAGCATAAAGCTCCCTGTTCCCATAAAATGTATCTTTTATACATTTCATCAACCACATCTTATCGGGCCCATTGACGCACATAACAAGGAAGTGGTGATTTTTAATTTCCTATTCAATATGCACATACCAGGATGTGCTTTTTATCCTAATAAAAAGCAGTATTTCGAAAACTTTGTATTTACGTCTTAATTTTTTAACTAAATTCAAAATTTGACTTAATTAGAAAGTGTCACCACATTTGTTAGAAGAACTCTTATGGCCAATGGTACCATATAGACTGTGATCATACTATTTGCTTGTTTTCAAAAGTAAAATGCTTGTCCTCGGATACCTGATTCTGAACCTCATCGAAAAGGTACCTAGCCAAGACAATGGAATGTGTTTTCCTATTTCGATTAACAGATACAGGAAGTCTTAGATAATGAAAATCCGATTCATTTAAAATATCAGAAGGCTAGATAGTGAAAAAAAATACCTAACGCGCCTCACATAATGTTACGTGACAACTCAGTTGGATTTCTTGTTTTTTTCCCTTCAATAGTAGTAGCTTTTTCAAACATAGCATCTCCAAGAATGTTCTATTTTGGGTTATAATAGACCCCGGCGCCGCGCCGATTAGGGAAGACCGGCGGCGGCGGGGCCAAAAAAAGCACGCCGCGCCACGCCGCCGGTAAGATCAATGTTGACCGCAACCATTAATGTTTTCATCACTCTTTCTCAAATCACAGCCTAAATTTACAACAGATTCGAGCCTCTTCATGAGTTCAAAAAATTCACAAAGTCGCTGGCTGGAAACTGGTCTTCTTCGTTATTCATCAGGAGAACTAGAAATCTGGTAGAATGAAATGCTGTGTGAATTCTTAGCTCAAAATAATTATCAAATTAGTTTTTTTTTTTCATCGAGCATTGCTGCATACAAAACTTCAAATACCGTACCACAAAATTTGTCAGTTATCTGGGTAAAAACTTTGAATATAACTTCGAACTTCGAAGGTTAATTTTTTTTTCATAATGCCCTTTGTCTATATCTGTTTGTTCACCTTTAAAAACAGTTTGAAATGGGCGACATTAATATTGATTCTTTCCTCTTTTGGATTCCTAAAAAGCCTTCTTGTACTAAAAAGTGGTTTTTAATAACAATTAAAAAAAATACATTTGAAGTTTTTTTTTTTTTTGGCTTCTTTATAGAATATATGTCATGTAGGCTAAGGCTGAACTGCTGCTTTTTTATTGCTTTTGGCTACTCTTTTGGATAGTATTCATTTTTTCTTTTGGGGATTAATTCCAAATTATAAATTGAATAAATACCTAATATCAGTCAAATTATAAACTGCATCTAAAAGGAATAAATTTATCAAATTGAAAATACATGATGAACACTTTACATGAGAACACTTCAATCACAATGAAACAAAAAACACTCAATGGTTTATTCGGTATGAGAGAAAATGAAGTGCCGGCTATTTTCTTAGGTAAAAAATGAAAAGCGCATCCCATTTTAAATGTAATTAAATGAAATAATATGCAGACTGAAGTAGCTCCAGGAAGATGTTGAGATTTTCTTCCTAGTTTGTCACTTTTAATCCAAGCAAAAAATGTTAGGAGACTTAGTATCAGTTATTGAGTTTAAGCTTTGATTTCCAAATGCTCACAAAAATTTTCAAATTTAAGAAAGTCGCAACAATAAGTCACCTGTGGTCAAAATACTCAAAGACTCCTCTTCGATCCCCACCCAGGCTCAAAGCTTCTGCTATGGTCAGTTTCCATGGAAATCTCCAAAGAGTTTTCTTTTTAAAAAATAGCTTTCAAGCGTAGTTAGGGGCATTTAGCCTTTTTTTGCTATTCTTCAAAGCTTTGAGAAAAGTGTTATAATATTCCAAATGTTAAATTTGTTATATTTGTGCATATTTTTGGTAATCATTGGTGGGGTGATCTAATTTTTTAAACCACTGTAGATACGTAAGAACGTTGCAACATCTAGTACCCTGAGGTCATGAGACTGTCAAAGACTCCTCCTTGAACCTCCCAAATTGAAAGCTTTTATTATGACCTGGCCTTTTGATGTAACTTGGGCACTGGACCAAGGGCGCCATTGTCACTCGATGCGCAACGTTAGGTGGGGATGTCGATATCGCTTTCGTCACACCATTTCGTTTTAGTGTGAATCTGCCTGGTACTAATGAATGAATGTTTTCAAAGTAAACCCGTTTCATCAATATAAAAAAACGGGTTGACGCATATGTCCCTTTCCCTTCGGACGATAAAACCATGCAAGTGCTGTATCAAATATAGCTCTCGGAAATCTTGTTAATTTTTGTCGACTTTTCAACTTTTTGGCATCCAGGCTTTCAATAAAAGAAATCAAGGTACTATCACTTAAATATAATAACTCCCTATCGTGATGCCCCCCCCCTCTGGATACCACCTTGATAGGATGTAGTCTCAGCTTTAAATAAAAAAAACACTTTTTGGGATCCCTGCTTTCGATAAAAAAATTTCGAGATATTATCATTTAAATGTAATACCTCCCTACCATGCCCCCCCCCCCCTCTGGATACCCTCTTGATAGGATGCCGTCTCAGCTTTCATTAGAAGAATGATTTACTTAATAATTAACTAGGTCGCTATATGGATGAAAAAACACGCAAAATAACGTTAAACAGTTTAGTGTTCCTTGAAAAAAAATTGAGGGTATGAGTAAAGGGGTACAAAGACGACAACAAAAATGTCGAAATTATTCAGATATACCTCAAATTATTGGAAAACTGAGTCATAGATTTGCCGTGGCATTCTAAAGATCCAAAAGAATCTAATTAAAAGGGAGCACACACAAAAGCCAATTAGGCCAGTAGCCTATAAGAAATCGCAAAATACCCAAGACGATGAACAAGTCCTAATGGGGGGGGGGGCTGGGTCTATCAAAATATTTCAATGGTTTCCCAGGGAATTTGATATCATTTTTCTTATGTCTCCACCTTAAATGAAAAAAAAATTATCTTTTTGGCATCCCTGCTTTGAATAAAAAAAATGAGGTATTATCATTTAAAAATGATAGCCCCCTATCCCCCCCTATAGGCAATAATTTACGTTTTTATTTATGAATAATATTTTTGGGGTAATTCCGGTTCAATCTTTAATTCCCCAACCTTGTACATAGCTTAGTCTATAGCTAAATTTTGTCTCAATAGAAGTTTTTTTGTTTGTTTTTTGGGGGGGGGGGGGTAAAAATGTTTCAGAAAGAAGATTGTATTTTCTATCAGGCGTTCAACAATTGAGTATCAAACATTAAGAAAATCTTATCTAAAAACAGCAAAAAAAAAATCTGCAAACTTTACAATTCAGCTGTAGAAACAATCTGTCAGCTGTCAATTTCAAAATCCAGCTGAAGGCTAAAGCTTTATAGTAGTGAATGCGTTCTATAATTCTATTCAGCTTGAAAATAAAATTCTTGACTACGAATGATGTAATAAATAGCGATTGGGAAACTGCATTCGAAATGATTTAAACTCATTTCATAAAGACGATACATTGTTTTGTCAACATATGAAGAACTGTGTATATTGCAATATTTGCAATTGCATATTGCATCTGTCTGGTTTTTATGCCACAAAGTAACAAAAAGAGACGAAATTAATGAACAAGAGATTAGTGAAGAATTATGGTATGCAAAGTAATATTTGGCAGGGAAAGTCACCGGTGATAAATCGCTAGGGGTGGCACTGCGACTGCGTGATTTTCGGGGATTCGGGGACCAATTTTTTTTTCGGGGTGGACGCATAGATTTCAGGGGGGAAATTCCCGAAAATTTGGGGATAGTGTAAGCCTTGCTTGATTTCTAATCAGGAAAATCGAAATACTAAACCACACGAGAAGGTAAAAGCTCCGACTTTGCGGTTGACGCAATAAAGAATTGCCTCAAAATTAATTTAAAGTCGACCGAACGCCACCGCCTCTACCGCGGTGGTGCGCCTGCGGCGCGCCGGCGGCGTTCGACCGGGCGTCTCGTCGGTGGCGTTCTGTCGATCCGCCGGCGCGGCGCCGGGGTCTAGTTAATATTCTTCCATCAGCCGCTGGTGCCGACGAAAGAATAACGCAGTTACATTTTCTCATAATTTTCCATTACTCTTGGGCAGTCTTTTAGCATGGTTAGTTCTTTCGCCTATAAGCCACATATGAAAGAACCTCAACCTTCACAATATTTTCATTGCGTTCACGGTTCTCTGAAATGTTTGCGGTACGGTAGTTTTCTTCGTCATTATTGTCAAAGTATTCATCACTAGAAAAGTAACTAGCTTTGTCAGTTTTGTCACCCTCGTTAATAGCTTTGGGATCTTCAATCTTTCTTGCTTCTTTATACCAAGAATCTAACAGCTACATCCCTGCTCTTGATAGGGAAACATTGTTTGAAATAAGGGATGACTTGAAGTGGCAGCAATATAATCTTTGTCAGGAGAAAAGTCCTTCGTCCAGGATAGTAGGAAATCTTTCCTCTAGACCCACAAGAAGAGCATTTACATGTAGTATAAGTGTACCAAATTTTTTGTAGGGTAAATTGCACCAAAGTAGCACTTTTCTTCCCCCTAAGGATATCCAGAGCAACCGCTAATGGCTCCATGACTCATTTCTATTTCTAGGAAACCTACGACACAAAAACAAAACCTAGTTTCTGTAAAGCATCACAGACATCGTGAAGTTTCTATTTTTTTTGCGAAAAATCCATCAAATGTCTTGACACTGTCGTATTCTGAATTCTATCGCAGTTTTCACAGGCCTGATGAGGTGTATAACGTATACCTCTTTGATAGCAACTGTGGCGTTTGAGCTCTTGTTAACAGCGTCCCAGAGAGCAGTGCACTTGGCAAACGTGGCATAGTACTGTCGCTTACATGCAACATCATTCAAGGCTTTATCAGCATCTGTCGATGCAAGGAAATTGAGTGTATGGCTGACACATCTGAAAGGAGGGGGAAGTGGGAAATACTCAAAGCATTCTTGCTCACTCCGATTTTTAAGAATCTCTCCAACGTTTAAAAACGACAATAAGTCGCTTTGACCTGCTTCATCTTCATTCTCATCGCTATTTACTTGACCCTCAACACTGGAGATAGTCGGAAGTTCATTAAATGCTTTACTGAAGTTTAAAGCATTGTCTGTTAATACTCCGTATACCTTTTTTTGAACCGCAGTTTTTATATCTCGCAGGACACATTCGCCTGCTCAGTGATTTTGTCGCAAGTATGTGATCCCTTAAAAACGTGAACATCCAAGAGCAAAATATTTCCACCAAAGATCTTCGTCAAGCAAATGGGACATTCCCAAGTGGCTTTTGTTGTTAGCAGAACAAATGCCTTGCAGTCAAGGGTATATAGTCTATCGATTTAAGCTCACGAATCATAGCCTTCTGGACTTGAAAGCTGAAATGACCGCATCTGTATCTATTTTTCTGTTAATAAAAAAAAAGTGTCCATACAAAATGAAAAGACAATCAACGTACTCCATGGTTTCCTTGCTACTTGCAATTTCTGCTACTTGCGCTATTTCAGAAAAGTAGAGTCCCTTGTTAGGCGATTTGAAAGCTGTCGTAGTGAGTGTCATCCCAATAAAGTTGGTATTAAAAATTGAACACTGATATAAAAGTACTTAAGTAACCTTGAAGTACCTCTAGTTTTTACTGAAGGACGAATATTAAGTACTCTCGGAATCTGTTACTCAAGTAGAGTACAAGTACTGAGATTATTTACTTAAGTACATTTTACTGGAGTAATTCCCAACACTGCATGACAGTAGAGACTTCCGAAATCAAGTGACAGTGTGGAAACTATAGGTTTCGAAGGGGCTTTCAGTTTCCACCCCAGTCTGCTAAATTAAATATAGATGACAAACTGGATATTGTCTATTCATGACAAATTAGATCCTAATATTACAAAATAAAAGTCCAAATCAGTAACTTAAAAGTTTTGTATTTCATAAATGCTGTTTGATTTTCATCCCAGTTAATATTTGATTTTTTTTCAAGGTCTCTAGTCGAAACTGTCTGACTAGAGTTAAAGTTTGAGGACCTAAAAAAAAAACACAGTACACAACATAGAATATATAAAAAAAACACAAAACACAAAAAAGTGTACACAACATACATGTTTCGTAATGTCCTTCCAATATCTAACACAACTTGTATCGAAGGGTTTCCAAAATTATTAATTTTGCAAATAAAGCCTAAAATCAGTATCATAATTTTTCGAAAATAGGAAACAGAACATGGTCAACGTTCTGGAATAGCTTTTGATCACTATCAAGTAAACCCATAATAGGTGCTTGATTATCACCAAATGTGATATTTGAGTGTTTTGTGTGTCACTAACTAAAAATATGCAGCTAAACTTTGCAAATTTTGGGTCTTAATTATACTCATACACATATTTATTTTCAATGTCTGTAGCTTGAAACGAAGGACTTCTCAATTCTTTAATTATGAATAAAAACACAAAGGAGTAGGTAAATGTCTCGCAAAATGTATTTCATCACCATTAAAGCTAGTGTTTAAGAGTTTTCGAAGTCACGAATCACAGTTTTTGCGCCAATGATACTAATAGTACCAGAAAAGTATTTAAAAAAAACGGTTTAAAATATTGAAAACAAACTTTGACGATATAACTCAATTGTAAAAAAACTCTTGGCATTGGCCTCAATGGCTTTATGATCCCAGCTCTGATAAGGAAAACATATTTCTGTTCTATATTGATTCAAGTTAAGGTTGTTGTAATTAATAGAGTTCCTTATATCTTGAAAATAAGATTAATAAAAGTATTCTTTTATTCCATGACTTTAACTCTTCATGTAAGATCTGTTGTTCCAAGTCCCACTCCAAACCTCAGCAAACTCATAGGGTCGCTCCGACATAATTATAAACTCAGATTAGGGCAGTGGTTCCTGATTCCCACTGGAACTAATTTCAGGCCATGCCTCATATAGGAATTTCTAAAATCCTGATTTTAGAATTTTGTTATTCAAAGTTTTATGTGTATTCACCTGAAGGAAGATTAAAAGGCCATTAAGTTGGTATCTTTTGTCGGGTCCTCCTCTAGGCGTATTTTATACTAAAAAAATATTCTCTGAATACAACACGCTTTATAACAATGTATTGCAGTACTGTCATGTATCTTTTTTGCTCTTTAAATGCATATGAATGTGACGTCATTCACATGAAAAATGTTTTTCCACAATTAAGGGCTCTAAAGCATAGTCAGCAGAAGGATGCACGTCCTGTCCATGGACACGGACACCAAATATTCCATGCCTCACCGGTGGGGCCTGCGCCCCATGCTGAGAATCAGGAGGATTAGAGCCAACCTAGCGGAAATCTCTGGTTGCCCTGAGGATGATTCACGCTTAAGGTACTTCTCCAAAATTAAGATGTAATATAACTCATTACTTCTTCTGTCCTGACATAGAGCTTACCGTGGTCCACGGTGCGACTCAACCTTATATCTATGTTTTTTTTACTATTACTTCTCTACCTAGAGCCTGCTAATGGCCCTAGGCCATTTAAAGATTCTTTTTTTCTTTTTTTAGAGAGAGAGAGAATATTTCTTGACGAAAAATGAACCACACAAAATTGAAGTTCGTCAATAAGCTGAACGGCTTATGCGGCCATCTTTAAACTCCGGAACGGTTCTCTAAGTTGTTATTTTTTTTTAGGTTTAAATTAATAAAATGGTGGGCGCAATCATTTCTTGTTGGGATTCCAAAAATTATTTGTGGCTGGAGGAACCATGATGGAATTGTTAGTTCTATAGAAGAATTTGCTACATCAGCAATTCCTGGAAAAGGCAAGGTATGAATTTATGTTCTATTCTTGGAATAATCAATAAATTAGAATTGCTAGTAAATTACAGTTTCAATATTTCATAATTTTAGTTGGAAATAATAGTGATTTTGATTTATTTTTCAATTTTACTTGTCAGAGAATATTTTAAAATAAGCTTATTTCCGAACGCGAAGCAATTTCTTGACGCTTCAAAGCAGAGAAATGAATATAGCAAAAGAGCATATCGATAAAATGGAAAGACGTATTTTACTGTTCGGGGAAGTCAAATTTATGCCAAATATAAGTCAAACTTAAAACGAACAGAAATTACCACAAATATATTCGTTTTTGATTGAACACAAATTTTCGATTAGATCCATTTGTAACTTTCAGCTTAGTTTTACTATTTTTAAGGACATTTTTTTTTCCACAGTTTCTCCTTTTATTCCATTCCGTTCATAAGTGTATAAAACTTTAAAGTGTTTTTTCAGATATTTAATGCAGTTTTTGAATTGACTTGTTAAAAAAATGTATAAAAGTGAAGAGAAGTACATTTTAGTTGATTTTTGACAACTTTATACAAATGGATTTGTAAGGGAGAAAATTTTGATGATGAGAAATTATTGCGTGTTGAACAAAGTGAAACTGAATGAACCCTTTGGAATCAAATCTATTTGTAATGTTCAATATAATTTTACTATTGTAGGGACACCTTTTTGCCACTAACTTTTCCTTTTTATTCCATTTCATTCAATTGTAAAGTGACATCGATTTAAAACTCTAAAACTTTCATTCGGAATTTTTGAAACAATCAGTTTAGTTTTGTGTCGTAATTTTTGAATTGACGAACTCATAACTAATTTTGAAAATCAACAACAAAACAAACACAAATAGAAAGACGTGTCCGTTATCAAATTTCTTGCGAAAAAAATGCAAAACTTTGTGTGTTTTTTCCACATGAGAATTTGAAATATCTACAGGCTTCATGGATATTCTGAATATGAAGCTGCAATTTTCATTAAGAAAGTAACTTTTGGAGAGTGTTTCTACCCTTTTTTAAAAATTGTGCAAATTTTCTAAGGCTAGTAACTTTTATGAGGAATTTCAAATTAATGTGTTCAAAACTGAAGACATCTCCATGAGACGAGTAAACAGTACTTATAATTCTCAATAACCAGTTGATAAAGGACGCAATGTTTTTTTATGGGCTCTATGCGTATGCGCCCTATGGTTTATATTTTCTATGGACCCTTGATCTGTTGTTTCTGTCTGTACCTGTGATGTATATGATTAAGATATGATTTGTTTGTAACAGATAATTCCTAAAATGGTTATGACTTTTTTATCCTCAAGAAATAAGGTTGTAATGATTGGAATCACATATTTGGAATCACTGTAAAAAGGATATTCTCTTGATATATTTATTATTATCACAGTTCAATTTTTTAGAGTTTCGGCTACTATTGAAACATATATTTCTTTAATTTCAGTTCATTACCACAAACTATTTGATCGTACAATCAAGTTAACTATATCCTAGAACGGGAACCGGTGTTAACCCCCTCCCCCCCCCCCCTAAAAAAAATCCCCCACACGCAAAATTGAGCAGCCAAAGAGAAAGTACAAAATGTCGATCAGATGTCCTTAGGGGCAACAAAAGGATCAGATATCGAAAACAGTTTTAGGACAGGGGGCTGGCTGGTCTCCAACTACTTTTGACCAATAAAAAAATGGACTAGCACTCAATTTCTGACCAAATGAGCATCCTCCAAAGTTTCTACGAACAGGAGGCGGGGATGGGGATGAGGAAGGGGCAGTCCCCTCCTACACGAAATAAATTCTGCTCATTTTCGAGTTTAATGTTACTCTTAACTTTCATAATACGGTAAAAACTCATTCGGTAGCAACTGGTTGAAATGCAGACTGGATCTTAAAAAGGGCACTGGAACTTTCGATTTCCAATTGTATGAGCCCCCTTCAAAGTTTATTTGACCACCCTTCCCATAAAAAACCCTATATCTGAACAATAGGCAACTTGCATAGCTTACACCCCTTGTCCCGTGGGCCGGAAGAAGGGTTGTCTAACCCGGAGACACGGCTATTTGACCTTTAGACTATTTTGAACAAAATGGCTGTCTCAATATTTGGATCGGATACGTTTGACGAAAAAACGGTGTGGGGATGGGCTTGCTTGTTGCCCTCCAATCGCTTTTGACTCTTAAAAAGGGCACTAGAACTTTTAATTTGCTATCGAATGAGTCTCCTCCGAAGTTTATATGACCACCTCTTCCATATGAAGTGCCTCTGGAATAAAAATATTAATGCATTGAACTCTAACGGCTCTTTACTATAGGCAACGCTATAGGATTGCCTCTGATTTAAACAGGTAAGTAGAACTTTCAATTTTCCTTCTAATGAACATATGGGATTATCCAAGAGGAATTATCCGGGGGGAGCTTTCCGCGGGGAGGGGGGGGGATAAACGCCTAGACCCCCTAGAAACACTAAAGAAAAGATTTCGAGCTTCGGTCTATACAAATATGAAATTTATTATTTTCCCCAAGAAGGCGCCACATGTATGTTTTTATCTCAAGGGGGTCGTATCGAACCAGTGGTCTTAGATAATTGAGAGAGGGCTCAATAGTATGGAAATTAAATTCATAATACCCTGTTATAATAATATCGAAACCACGCAATAGCAAGGTACCGGTCTCTGCCATTTTGAGCCACAACCGATTTAACCGAGAAATGCCTTAAGTTTCACCAAACTCCAGTTCTAGGATACCCAATCACATAAAAAAAAAAAAACAAAAAAAAAGTCAAAAGATACTTACGTAACGTTCTAGTTTCTGAGGCCTCATCGTTGCAAGGTGGCAAGGGAGCCTCAAAATGAAACTATATCAGAAACCTCAAAAAGTGCATGTTTAGGCCCAAATTTATGTTCCGTAGGGCCTTTGGGTCTTTCAGATCAATACGAAGGCGGGGTTTTCATCGAATGTTCTGTCGTTTGAAGGAAC
The DNA here is from genome assembly GCA_027921565.1 of Artemia sinica. NCBI lineage: Eukaryota > Metazoa > Arthropoda > Branchiopoda > Anostraca > Artemiidae > Artemia > Artemia sinica. The sequence continues at coordinate 27,269,709 of CM051275.1, forward strand.
ATTTTTGTAATAAGCAAAAATGTTGAAGTTTAGCGTAGAGTTGACAAAGGGGTGAAAGTCACTTTCCTATTTGGGACAACTTTGAATACGGTATTAGAAACAAACCGAATTCAAATTATTGAGGAAGGCAAAGAATATCGGTGACATTTAAAATGAACATAAATTATTATATTTAACGCGGCTAACGCACCCCCCCCTCCCTCAACTCACCAACGTTTACGCTATAATCCCCTTTTTTATGTCTCAAAGCTTGAAGAATGATTACTCTCACACAAGATAAATTTGATAAAAAAAATTTTCTCTTAATACTTAAAAAATGGAAAGACCCATAAGGCGTATTTCCTTGGTGCATATGTTTGGAAAGATAATTGACAAGTAAAACTTATTATTACCAGCCCGCCATGTTCCTTGCATTAATAAAAGTACCAGTTCGAGGGCACCAAGCACCAGTTAAGAGTGGGTGAGGGATATGGGTCAATCGTCATAAAGAGCACTTTATCACTAAAAATGGCCTTTGGTCTAACAATGTTCTTATACAATTTGTTTTTGAAAAAACATCTTGTGTATGTTCGTCTTTTCCAGGCTATTTTTCGCTAATTTCACCATTTTCAGTGACCAGAAGACTATCGAGGGGGATTGTTCCCCGGAGGTCGCACAAACAGCAGAAACATAGTAGACCTACTTATGTATTCTAGGCACGTACACAGGGAGGGGAGCATATCCTCTCTAGGGATATTTTATTTGTATGATTTTTTTGCACAATAAGTATTTTTTGTGTTTCCAAGAATGCCCCCCCCCCCGAAAAAAATGGATCCCCAAAACAAATTCATCTGCATGTAGATTGTTATGCCCGTTGGATTTGTCACATGGAATCGTCAAATTAAATTTTACAGTTTAATCAGTGTTTAACATATGGTAACAGCTATTTCTCACTGGTCTAAAGTTTAGCATTAAAGTGAACAAGATCTATTTTTATGCAAATTCTGAACGCAATGTATTCAAAATTGATAACTAAAAACGCACTTTTGTCACTTGTAGTTGCTGTAGGTTTCCCTCGGATGCTTTGAAACCGTTTAATTTTTATTTCTAGTTTTACTGGAGTGGCAATGCTTGCATTAACTTCCTGCATGATATTTTATGCTTTATAAAAGCAGAGTTTGATAAACTTGGGCGATCTAGAAGGAGGTACAATTTGAATGGTCTCCAGGAGAATCAGTTGTGTTTAAGAAACTTCCCAGAGATACTAAATCATCAGTTCTACCTCACTGGTTTATTGAATAGTGATTTTTGTTATGCATATACATTTAAATTTTGTTTTTATACTTTTTAATATATAAGCATCTACTGTTATGGAACTGTTCATGACAAAGCGTTTTTTATCTATTAGTTACTAAGCTAGGAAAGATCTGTATGTTATGAGAGACAAGGGCGTATTTTATTTATTTTTTTTTTTTTTTTTTTTTTAGTTAGGGAGGAGGGCAAGAGCAAAGATGTTCACTGGGGAGAATAATGAGAGAAAAGTTGTTATTAGCCCCCCCCCCCTTCTCCAACGTTCCTGTGACGAAAACAAAATCTCCCCGAAGAAATAAGCAAATGTTTGAAAGAATTATAAATTTAGATATATTAGCTAGCGCATATTATGTAAACTAGGGTTTGTTGTAAAGATTTAGGGATTGGTAAAGGGATGGGGGGGGGGGCTCCTTTTCATTGGAAAAGCAAGAAAAAGGAAAGAACAGCTGCATTGTAATTTACAGAAAAATGACAACAAACACTAACAACCAAAAACCCTAACTTCTACAGCTCAAAGTACCAAAAAGCAGGATGATATGCTCTTCTAAATACAAGAGGAGCATGTAATCTTGCTTTTTGGCAATTCCAATCGTAGAACTGTCTGTGGAGATGTGAATGTTTGTTTTTATTTTTCTAAAGTTTTTCTGTTACTTAAAATATAACTTTTCCTTTTCTTTTTTCTCTGTTAAAAAAAAAAAAAAGAATTCAAATGTTTGTTATCAATTCATATTGGAGTTTTCATTGCCTTATATGAAAAATTATTCACTCTTTGTACATATTTTTGAATCGACAGCCAACATTGTCCAAGAAATGTTGGATTTCAATGGTAAATTGTTTTACCTCGCCATCTCTTGAAAGTACAAGCTTCTTCAAAACTTGAAACTATCCTCTATTCTTTAAGCCCAAATAAGGAATTCATGAAAAATTTATTGCTATCCCCTATCAAACAAATACTTACAAAATAAAAACATATTGATAGAAATTTATAGTTGAATTTGTGAAGTTAAGTTATAAATGACAAAATAACAAGTTTTAAATAAACATCGCAGCAATTGTATAAAATTCACTTAAAAAAACAGTGACCGCCTGATTTCAGCGGTTTTCTTTGCATCCTGGCACCTTTTTCTTTTTTTTTCTTTGTTGAGGCAGGAGTTCTTGCAACCTCCTTATAAATTTCATAGGGTTTAAAATGTGTTACCCTTGGTTCCAGTTTTTTCTGCACCCAGGCCTTTAACGGGACGTTTTCAAGGCTGTTTTTGTAGGAACCTTTTTCCCTTTACCCTCTGGGCCAAGTCCAACGTTTGGATTCCATCCGGATTTTAACATTAACTGATACCCAATATTAGATTCTGGTAGCATATATGAAGGTACATCAGAAACTGGTCCTAAATTAAACAAATGAATCATGGAATTTTTGTGTGCTTTTACACTTTGATCTTTCACTTCACACTCACACTTATCACAGTAAAAATTTTCTAAGATTATATCTTCACTTTTGTTTTGTTCAATAGAATGTTCACTCTCAAAAAGTTTTTAATCAAATGAGTCATCTCTTTTCTCTCAATCTAGCCAATTCATGACTGACATTCCACTATGTTCTTGATGTTTTGAGACGCTCCATGTTGGAGCAGAATCTTGATTGCATTTTCTGCTTTAGCACAAATAGCACACATTAAAGGAGTCCACCCAAATTCATCTTTTGTGTCAACATAAAAACCTTGATTTAAAGCTCTCTCAATAGTATCAACATCATCATGCTCAGTAGCTTTAAAAAAATCATGCTTGCTGATACCATCGGATTTTGGATGCACTTTCCCAAGATAAATTATATCTTTGGCATTTTTTTCTGAAACAGAGGGCTCTGGCAGCTCTTTGTAAAGACTATCCGAAATTTGACAGGTCATGTGTTGTATTGGGAGTCGCAACAGCCAAGTCACAAAAAATATCACAGGATCCATGGAGTTTCTATACTTTTTACGAACTTTTTGTATAAATTTTGGTCCCTGCATTGTCTAACCACCTGTAAAATATCCGTGCTGTCAGCTCAGAATGAAAAGAGCAAGAGAAAAAGAAGTAGGCTGCAAACCAAATGATAGCATTAAATAGGAAGGCACCAATCTTGGATCCTGTCTTAAAGATAACAAAATGAGACATGTAAAGGCATGTTCAAACTGGGACAGGGGTGATGGGGTGGTGATATAGGTGAATTTTTTGGGATTGGCCTGAAAAAAAAAACAACAAAAAACGGTTTTAGGCCTAGTTTTTGCTACAGAGGTTTGTCCAACCAACCATCTTGGAGGGCTTCTTTCTTCCTGTGCCCACGCATCTATAAAGACCCTATAAACGAATGTGGTACAAAACTAATAAACACATGGCTATCTTCTCTATGTTAATACTTCAAAACTAATTTTAATGTAAAAACGTGATTGATATAAATATAATTTGATTTTTACTGGATAAGTTTGAACAGTTTACTTATAAGTTAAAATAAAAAGTATCGAGAATGACCTTTCCCAGAACTTTTAGATACAGGCAAAAATAAATACACTGTAGTTGTAAATAATATTTCCATATTGGGTAATCTGAATACTATTTTTACTCTTAATAAATAGTAATAATATCAGATGGCAAGACTAAATTTTGGCATTCATAATTGTCAATAAATTTTAACAATTCCTAGTTCTCAATATCAATGTTGCTCCTGTACCATCTTCTTAACTACCTAGTATTAAATGAAATATTCTTGTCACTATTTTGGAAATAGTAAAAAAGTTCTCCTTGCAACATAGAAAGATTTGTTCACTCTTTGCTTACAATTAATTTAAAACTTTTTCCACAAAACAAGTTTTCAAAGAAAAGTGAAGAGCTCCATCAACCCAAAAAATGAGCAGAAATAAAGTCAAATAACCTTCCGAGCATAAAACTACCACAAATCACCATCAATAAATAAATGAAACTAAAACAAACAGAATTTACAATAAATGACTGAGCCAAACTCAAACCAGCAAAAATTAACATGAGTAGGGCTGACAAACCCAATGCCTTCTCAAGACCAGAACATCATTTTGGCCCTTTACTGAAAATAAATGACTATGAATTGTCAGTTTAATATACATACATAGGTATTTAGTCCTTAAAGTTTTAATAATTTTTCATTTATCAAAGCAAAAAGTGAAAAACACTTAAAATGTATTTTGTTTTCAGTTAAGTGCAAATTATGTTCTGGTCTTGAGAAGACATGGGATTTGTCAGCCATACCCGTGTTAATTTTGGTTCGTTTTGAGTTTGACTCATTCATTGCTTGTAATTTCTGTTTGTTTTGAGTTTCATTTATTTTATTGATAGTGGTGTGTTGTAGTTTTATGGTTTGGAAAGTTATTTGACTTTATTTCTGTTCGTTTTTGGCTTAATGGAGCTCTTTACTTTTCTTTGAAAAACTTTTTTTGTGGAAAACGTTTTTTTAATTAATTTCTGTTAGTTTTTTACTGACTTTGTCTTTTTCATGGAAATTCTTTTTTTTTTACATCTTTTTTTTTTTTTTTATTAGAATCCATAGTTTCACGTGCTATTTGTATGTTGAAGAAAATTTTTCAACAATTTTTAATCCTAACTCAAACAGGATTGTTTAATTTAATTTTATACCTCCTCAAATTGACCTAAAAAACAAAACTTAATGTCGTTCCCCAAAAATTCTATCTACGCTCTTTGACAACCTGGATAGACTTACACTCCTTTGATTCATTTAAATTGTAAGAGCTGAAGTAGTAATAGTTGTAGCCCTGACTGCTGAGTTTTCTTACTGGTAGCCCATATATCTTTTCTTTTCTTTATTTTTTAAAAAAAGAAACCATAGTTTTTCTTGCTATTTGTATGTAATAATAATAATGATTTATTCATAACCCATTTTTATACAAAACAAGCGGAGTAAAGTACACTAAAAAGGAAGAAAAAATCAAATACACAGAAACAAAGATAACTTAAACCTTAATCACTGGCAAAAACACACGGATAATATTATGGTTTGGGCCTAGGGACACAAAGACATGTCTTTAAAATTATTACTAAGCAATTCAAAGGATTGGATAATGTCGGTAGCACCATACTTCTCAATAATACGTGTATTACGATATGAACTGGGAAGGTACAGTAAAAATTTGCAATATCTAAAATAAGTGATACGGATCTGGCGCAAATCATTCTTATTCAATAACGAATACATTCCACTAAAAACAAGACAGATAATGGTCACAATACGTGGAATACATTTTAGCTAAAGCTCGGCGTGAAAATTTTCCACGGTTTACGTACAATTTTCGCATATCTGATCTTCAACTTTTCTTTAAAATCTCTCAGAACTTAAAGTCGCAGAAAAGTGAGTGTAGAAAAAATACTAATTCCTAACCACCGTAAACTCAAACATTGCGAATTACTGAGGATCCTCAGGACAAATTATGAGCTGATGATTTGGGATTGAAAACTAAATATTCGCATTTATCAACATTCAAAAACAGACCACATCCCGAAACATCATAGAAATACGTTGCACCGATAATGCCAAAATAGACTTGGTTCGGCTTAAAACTAGCAAGTCGTCTGCATACGCAATATACCATACATCAGATAAATTATAAAAATACGAAGGCTTGATTCCTAATAACACATTTTGAATACAAGCATTAAATAGATAAGGTGATAGCACTCCACCCTGTCGTTCTCCAGATTGAACTGGTTTATTACCGCAGTACCCAGTACCAGATTTTAAACGAAGAAACGAATTAATATACCAAAATTGAAGTACATATATGACAGAAGGGTTCACACCAAACTCTGACAGAGAGCCACATTTGTGCATGGCAAATACTATCGAACGCTTTAGACAAATCCAAGCGCAAATATATAATTCATAACCTTTAGACCGGGCATCATAAAGAGTTGAAGCTAAAACCTTATGCGCATGTTGGCACCCAAATACGGGGTTGAAATCTAAATTGGATTGAGTCTTTCGCAGTTCGTTCAATAATATATGGGAGCAGAACATATTCAAAACCTTACTAATATTGCAAGCAACAGTGATGGGCTTATATGAACTGCAATCAAAAGGGTCTCTTCCGCGCTTAAGGATCGAAGTTACCGTTCCGCAAAGGTGAATCAGGCACCATTGACAAACATAAACAGAACTGGAAAAGTAACTGGAGTTGAGCGACTAATGCCAGACAATCACAACGTAAATGGTGAGCACTAATCCCTCGATCCATCAAGATCACTCGATTTAGACTTAAGTTTAAGCATACAGTTTAAGAATACTTTTAGTTGAGCCGGGAATAACATGACGTTGCAGAACTTTAGGTGGCAAAAATTTAGAAACTAAGTACTGAAAATGATAATGAAACTATACTCAATCTTACAAAAAAATATTTTTAGAATGCCCAAACCAAGACGAATCTAGGATAACATCACTGGTCCCTAATGAATCAATTTTAGACGTATTAATGACTTCTTCCCATTGTACTGCACTTTTAGGGAACTCAGCACCATTATATCGAACCAAACGAAGAAACCGTTTAAACTCCACTTTTGTCTTACTTTTTATATCAAATACTTGGCCTCGCAAGGGCCGCCCACACGCAATCCAGACACGAAGCCAGAGTTTTGCACGATTTTTGACTACTTTCAGACCCGGGTCTTCTTTCCAAATTGGACTTGCTTTAAACCCCAATCCCTAGAAATCAAAGAGACATTATCGAAACAAAATAAAATGGTCTGGAAAATTGAAAATATGTTCTGAAAGGGCTGAACTAAAATCTCCAGACTTAGAATCTTGTTTTAAAGCCGAAGAAATAGAACCTTTATGCTTTAACAATCTCATTTCCAAATTCTGGTTAGTACATCCCATATATGAGCTTCCGAAAGTACATAGGATCTGATAGACCCCACTTTGTTGCCCGAATGAAGTTAGATCCTTCCCAGAATTTAGAAAACTACCCAAAGTATTATTGCTCTTTTAAAGCTACCTTTAGACCATTACTCTGTAAAATTCTTTTTAAGTTTTTCACTTAGCCCGGGTACATATGATAAGGAACAAAAAACATCCTTCTCCCGAGTTGTTTCCAAGACTTCTTTATAAATCTCTAGAAACCTTTTCTTCTCTTTGAAAAAGTCTGGTTAATAACCACTCTGGATACATGTTGCTTATTGGTATTTTTCTTAGAAAAGACAACTCCTCCTCAAAAAATTTTGGAGAGCAAATACTAAAGATCTGGTCAGTTAAAAAAATGATCAAGCCAATTTTTACTTGGCGAGTGTGACCGGATCTATAAGACAAAATCTATTGCTATTTGTCGGTATTCTGTTAATTTTAAAATCCAGACTATTTTCATTTAGAAGAAGATCAAGAAAAGGATGTTTCCTATTCTCTTCTAATTCCACAGAAATTTTTAAATCCCCCCTCAAAACAATTAAGATGTTCAAAAGTCCTTTTAATTCCTCCTCTCCATAATCCCATACTGAAATTATGTCATCCATATACCGGCGACAAAAAATATGTTTAAAAAAAATATGAATCTAACGCAATTGTTTCAATATTCTCGACAAAAACATTAGCTAATAAAGGAGATAAGGGGGCCGCCATAGGTAAACCATTTTCTTGTTCAAAAAACTCTCCTCTGAATTGAAAAAAAGAGAACTTATTGCACAACCTTACTAAATACATAATTACAGAAACTTCCAAATCTGTTTAGCCACTAAGTAAGTCCAAATTTCTTAACAGCTTCCTTTCTAGAAGAGTTTTCAGCTGCTTCTACATCAATATTTGTGTACATTGATACAATGTCGAAGCTTGAAACCAAAGAACTTGAAAAAAAATTCAACTTTTTTCAGTTTTTCGACCAAATTCGAAGAATTCTTAATGTACAAAATGTGTGTAGACAAAAGTGGTTTACAGACTGACACTAACCATTTGCTCAAATCACTTATTGGTGACCTTGTACTTGACACAATTGGTCGTAATGGTAGGTTAGGTTTATGTATTTTAGGAAGTCATATAATTTAGGGCATAAGGAACTGCGTGGCAGGCATTTGTAATAAAGTTGAGGTGTAATTTTTCCTTCACCCTTTCAACACTTTAATTCGTTCTTAAACTTATTTGTAAAAGAGTCTATTGGATTATACGATAGCTTCTTGTATGTTTTTTTCATCATTTAATAAACTTCTTAATTTTAATTCGTAGTCGTCGGTATTCATGACAACTAAAGTGTTACTCTTATCTGCTTTTGTAATGATAATTGAACCATACTTTTTAAAGTTTTTAGAATTCTTATGTCTTTGATGGTTGTACAAGGAAATTCTGGTTTCAATACAAAATTAGAAAGAGTTTTCACGGTAGAAGCCCTTACTAAGCTAACATCTTTTATTAGGTTTGCGTTTTTATGTAGAGATGTTAGCTTAGTAAGAGCTTCTATTGTGAAAACTCTTTCTAATTTTGTATTGAAACCAGAATTTCCTAGTACAACCATCAAAGACATAAGAATTCTAAAAAACTTGAAAAGTGGACGTACTAACCAGAATTTGGAAATGAGATTGTTACAGCATAAAGATTCTATTTCCCCGGCTTTAAAGCAAGATTCTAAGTCGGAAGATTTTACTTCAGTCCTTTCAGAACATATTTTCAATTTTCCAGACCATTTTATTTTGTTCGAAAATGTCTCTTTGATTTCTAGGAATTGGGGTTTAAAGCAAAATTTTCGTGAAACTCTTGAAATGAAGAAATTTTACGACTGATTTTACTACTGATGACGGTCACTGCATATGTGACCGAAATATCTGGTATTTTTGTGAATTTCTATCACTGTTATCATCATCACTGTCTATTAAAAGGATTTTATCCCTATTTGAAGTTTTATTTATCGTCATTGAAAGGCACTATGGTCTCCGAAATTATCAATGTCGTAGTAACGGAAAGGGGAAGGTGGTCAAAATTATGTTCGTCTTCGTCAACATTAACGACAGAACAGGGAACATCGGCGGAGCAGATACAATGATCAATATTGGTCATAGTACCACTATTATGAATATAACTGTAATTACGAGCTTTGGGTACTATGCGGTAACCAATATCATTAGCCAAACGATACCCATGCTTTTCACTAGCCTATTGCATAACAAAGTTTTAAGGGATGAGCAGGCATCAGAAAACTTAGTAAGTGAAGCTAAACGTTTCTGATCGCAGGGAAGATATATCTTAAATTTGGGTTGAATAAAGAGGATTTGAAGAATTTGTTGTTGGTAAGAGGGGATAGTTTGGATTTAGGTGAGAGAAGGAAATTTTTAGGAAAGTTTAGACTGGCGGCTGTCCCTTATTGTTGCCCAATGTGTGGATGTGTGAATGAAAACTTATTTCATTTTGTATCCGAGTGTGAAGAGCTGTCTGAGTTGCGGAATGAATGTTTTTGGACGAGTGTTTGGGAGTGAATGCTGGTTAATTGAGCGGATGGCTGAGAGGAACGCATGTGCTATTAAACAGTTGTGTAAGTTCCTTCGTTTAGGATTAAACATAGAGAATCATGTTTGAGGGGATAGCCTGTTACTGTTTTTAGGATTTGAATTTTATTATGATTAGTGTTTGTTGGTTAAAATGTTGAACCTTGGTGTGTTTCTGTTTTGTCATTTTGTTGTTCTTTTTTTCTTTTTTTGATTTTTATTATCTAAAGTTGTATTTTGTTCCTGAGCATTTGTTTGTAGACTGTATTATGTGCTGCTATGGCCCACAGGCTTTTTGCAAAAAAATCTTATCTTATTATACATTTATAAGGTGTGACCAAGTCGTATTGCTATAATATTATCAGAGGAATGAAATAAGATAGGTGACAAAGGAGTATCGTTTGATAACACATGCAAGGCCCCGGAAGGTCGACCTTTTATTTTTCAGGCATTGGTGGTAAAGACAATATGGTGGCTACTTCTTCGTAGAGAGTTAACGGAGATGGCAGGAAGTGAATATTCTTGGAAGAAAAAAAAAGTCAAAATCATTCATTTTTTGATTTAATGAGCCATCTTTATCTTTCTTGCCATTGATATTAAAAGAGCAGATTGAGAGGGACAATTCGACAGTCATTTCCGAATCACAACGTTTGCTCAGGACATCACAAAGAATACGACATTTTAGGCTATAAGATGCGTGATTACCCACACAATTAGCGCATTTTGGATCAAAAATAAAGGGGGAATCACAGAATGATACATGAGAGCCGACACAGCGGCTGCATTTTGTTGGCTTATCACATTTGGTTTTCATGTCGTTGGGAGATTGACAATTATGACAGCAACGGGCGGGCGCAGAAATTCAGAGACCCAGAAGGATTCATAACCCACCTTGAGCCCGAGTTTTCAACAATTTTTCTTCCTGACACAAATGGTATAGTTAAATTTAGTTTCAAACCTCCTCATGTTGACCTGGAAAATGAAGCTTAATCTCATTCAAAAAAAAAAAAAAAATCTATTTATGCTCTTAGAGCTCTTTACTTTTCTTTGAAAAACTTGTTTTGTGAAAAAAGTTTTTTTTAATTAATTTCTGTTCGTTTTTTATTGACCTAGTCTTTTTCATGGAAATTCTTTTTTTATATCTTTTTGTATTTTTTTTTCTATTAGAATCCATAGTTTCACGTGCTATTTGTATGTTGAAGAAACGTTTTCAACAATCCTAACTCCTCAAGTAGACCTAAAAATAAAACTTAATGTCATTACCAAAAATTCTACCTATGCTCTTTGACAACCTGGATACACTTACACTCTTTTGATTTATTTAAATTGCAAGAGCAGAAGTAGTAATAGTAGTAGCCCTGAAATTTTCAGCTTAATACCCCCAGTCGTTCTCAATATATTGCTGAGTTTCTTGTTGGCAACCATACACACAGTACCTTTTGATTTAGTTTTAAAGCAACATATAGTTTTAAAGCCTAATGGGCCAATTGTATAAATATGGGGGTTGACATACTTAATATCCCTAGAGACATAGTTGCCGACCTGTTCTACTATGCTGAACAAAACGGCTGTCCAAATTTCGACTGGATGTTTAAAAAATCAATGGGTTTGAGAGGAGGGCTGTTTGCTCTCCAATCTCATTTTACTCTTAAAAATAGCACTAGAATTTTCACTTTTGAATCGAATTAACTCCTTTAAAAACTTTCAATGATATATTTCTCTGAAAGGCTCACCTGAATACCCTTTGTCTTTTTGGAAAATAAAGGTCAAACATGCATACCTTTCTCAAGTAAACAATGGCATACATACTAGACATATTCAAAGCATTTTTGTATGATTGGCCTCTGCAATTACAACTAAATTTCTTAAATAGTCATAGGGCTGTATAGACAGTTTCTCCAGCTTTATGTCTAACATTTGGACATAATCTCTGTTAATATAGAGATTTATCTGAACAGATTAAAATTTAAAACTAGGAAATCCCTAGGCCTAATGTAAAGGAAAAATATTAATTTGAGCCCTGTTCGTGCTTCCAAAATAGGGCCATTATTTTCTTGTTTTTTTTTTTTTTTCGAAACAAAGATTTGAAAAAAACTAGATAGGTATTTCCCATGGGCTTTAAAGTTACATGTAGACAGCATCAATAGAAGCTTAACAAAGGTCAAAAATATGTCACATCAGTTTGCAATCAATGGTACCAGTTCATGGAAACTAGGGGGGGGGGGGGAATCTTGGGAGGTTCAGATGCCCCAAAACTAGCATCTGACAAGAGTCAAATTCAGCCTTGTGGGATGGATTTTCATCATGTTTTTATGAAGAATGATACAATGAAATACTCTCTTATGCAACAAGGAATATTCTGCTCAGCTACTGGTCCAGAGAGTGGTTTAGGATAATGCGGTTTAGGTTTTAAAAAGGGCTAGTGCCCTTTTTAAAAGTCGAAAGTGATTGGAGGGCAACTAACCCCCCTCTCACGCCCACCATTTCCCCAAGCACATCAAATCAAAATATTGAGATGGCCATTTTGTTCAACATAGATGGAAGTTCTATAAATTAGGTCTTTGGGGATGATAACTTTCCCCCCCCCCCAAAAAAAAGAACGATGTTGGCACAATGTATTATTTATTTATTTTATTTTTTGTTTCTTTTAGACCAGGGCACTTCGTATCAAAAGAGTTTGTCGTAGAAACTTTGAAAAGAGCTCGTTTGAATGGAAATTGGAAGGCTTGTGCCCTTTTAATAGCCGAAATTGATTGGAAGGCTACTAACACTCCTTCCACGCCCACCCTTTCCCCAAACACATCCAATCAAAATTTTGAGATAGCCACTTTGTTCAATGTAGTTGAAAGATCTGGAAATTATATCTTTGAGGATGACACTACCCCAGAGCCCTCAGGGCAAGGGTTGTAAGTTATGCCCTGGGAGCATTTAAGGTTTTTTATAGAAAGCGTTGTCGTGAAAACTTCAAAAAGGGCTCATTCAACTAGAAATTCAAAGGGTTAGTGCCCATTTTTATAGTCAAAAGTGATCGGAGGGCAACTAACCCCCTCTCACGCCCACCATTCCCCCAGACACATCCAATAAAAATTTTGAGATAAAAATTTTGTTCAACGTAGTTGAAAGTTCTGGAACTTAGGTCATTAAGTCGGACAATTCCCCCCCCCCCCACATCCCTCAGGGGAAGGGTTGTAAGTCATGCCCTGGGGAATATAAGGTTTTTATAGAAAGCTTTGTCGTAAAAACTTCAAAAAGGGCTCATTCGATAGGAAATTGAAAGGGCTAGTGCCCTTTTAAATAATTGAAAGCGATTGGAGGGCAACTAACCCCCTCTCACGCCTACCATTTCCCGAACACATCCAATAAAAGTTTTGAAATAGACATTTTGTTCAACGTAGTTGAAAGTTCTGGAAATTAGGTCTTTAAGATGACAACCCACCAACAGCCCCCAGGGCAAGAGTAGTAAGTTATGCCCTGGGGGTGTATAAGGCTTTTATGGAAAGCGTTGTCGCAAAAACTTCAAAAAGGGCTCATTCGATTGGAAATTGAAAGGTCTAGTGCCCTTTTTAATAGTTGAAAGCAATTGTAGGGCCATTAATCAATGATCAATCAATCAATCATTTTATTAATACTAAACTCCATACAAACTTAAAGAAAAATTATTCAGCCCAAGAAGCTTGGCTTGTTGTGGGCCATACAACACAATAATGAAGCACTAAAAGAACCATAAAAATTACCCTAAATCAAACAATATATATGAAATAAAGATTAAAGAGAATAAACACTACCATAAAGTAAAAAAAAAAAAAATAAAAAAAAATAAATAAATAAAAAATAAAATAATAATAATAACGATATCTAAGGGAAAAACACAAGAGGAGAAACACTAGAAAAAGAGAGAAAACGGGGAAAATAAACGAAGGAGAGAGAGAGAACCCCCCACTCTTGCCCACCATTTCCCCAAACACATGCGATCAAAATTTTTGAGATATCCAGTTGTTTAACGTAGTTGAAAGTTCTGGAAATTAGGTCTTTGACGATGATAACCCCGTCCAACCCTCATGGCAATGGTTGTAAGTTATGCCCTGGGATCATGTAAGGTTTTTATAGAAAACGTTTGTCATAGAAACTTCAAAAAAGGCTCATTTGATTGAAAATTGAAAGGACTATTGCCCTTTTTTAACAGTCGAAAGTGATTGGAGAAGAACTAAACCCCTCTCAGGCCCACCATTTCCCCAAATACATCAAATCAAAATTTTGAGATAGCCATTTTGTTCAACAAACCCCCATAAAGAGGATAACAAACCCCCATATCCCTCAGGGCAAGGGTTGTAACTTATGCCCAGGGGGCATATATGGTTTTTATAGATAGCGCTGTCGTAGAAACTTTAAAAAGGGCTCATTCAATGGAAATTGAAAAGGGCTAGTGCCTTTTTTTAATAGTCGAAAGTGATTGGAGGGCAAACTAACACCCCTCTCATGCCCACCGTTTCACCAAACAAATCAAACCAAAATTTGATAGTCTTTTTTTTCCAACGAGTTGAAAGTTCTGGAAATTATGTCTTTAAGGATAACAACCCCCCACAGCCCTCAGGGCAAGGGTTGTAAGTTATTCCCTGGGGGCACATAAGGTTTTTGTAGAAAGTGTTGCTGTAGAAACTTCAAAAAGTGCTCGTTCGATTAGAAATTGAAAAGGCTAGTGCCATTTAAAATTGTCAAAAGTGATTGGAGGGCAACTAACCCCCTCTCTGACGCCCACCATTTCCCCTAACACGTCCAATCAAAATTTTGAGATAGCCATTTTGTTCAACGTAGTTGAAAGTTCTGGAAATTAGGTCTTTGAGGATGATACCCCCCCCCCCCCCCCCCCCCCCCCCCCCCCCCCAAAAAAAAAATGATGTTGGCACAATGTATTACCTTTTTTTTCTGTTAAACCAGGGCACTTCCGCATCAAAAGAGTTGTCATAGAAACTTCGAAAGGGCTCATTTAATTGGAAATTGGAAGGGCTTGTGCCCTTTTTAATAGGCGAAAGTGAGTGGAAGGCAACTAACACCCCTTCCACGCCCACCCTTTCCCCAAACACATCCGATCAAAATTTTTGAGATAACCATTTTGTTCAAGGTCGTTGAAAAATCTGCAAATTACGTCTTTGAGGAGGACAATCCCCCCACCCAGAGCCCTCAGGGTAAAGTTTTGTAAGTTATGCCCTGGGGACATATAAGGTTTTTATAGAAAGCACTGTCATAAAAACTTCAAAAAGGGCTCACTCGAATGGAAATTCAAAGGGCTAGTGCCCTTTTTGCAGCCAAAGGGTGATTGGAAGGCAACTAGCCCCCCCTCTCACGCCCACCATTTCCCCAAACATATCCAATCAAAATTTTGAAATAAACATTTTGTTCAACGTAGTCGAAAATTCTGGAAATTAGGTCATTAAGGATGACAACCCCCCCCCCCCCCACATTCCTCAGGACAAGGGTTAGTAAGTTATGCCCTGGGGGCATAAAGTTTTTTTTTATAAAAAGCTTTGTTGTAAAAACTTCAAAAAGGGCTCATTCGATTGGAAATTGAAAAGGCTAGTGCTCTTTTTAAAAGTCAAAAGTGGTTGGAGGACACCCCCCCCCCAACCCCTCTTGCCCACCATTTCCCCAAACACATGCAATCAAAATTTTGAAATATCCAGTTTGTTCAACGTAGTTGAAAGTTCTGGAAATTAGGTCTTTGAGGATGATAACCCCCCTCACAGCCCTCAGGGTAAAGGTTGTAAGTTTATGCCCTGGGGACATATAAGGTTTTTATAGAAAGCATTGTCATAAAACTTCAAAAAGGGCTCACTCGAATGGAAATTCAAAGGGCTAGTGCCCTTTTTGTAGCCAAAGGTGATTGGAAGCAACTAGCCCCCCTCTCACGCCCACCATTTCCCCAAACATATCCAATCAAAATTTTGAAATAAACATTTTGTTCAACGTAGTTGAAAATTCTGGAAATTAGGTCATTAAGGATGACAACCCCCCCCCCCACATTCCTCAGGACAAGGGTAGTAAGTTATGCCCTGGGGCATAAAGTTTTTTTTTATAAAAAGCTTTGTTGTAAAAACTTCAAAAAGGGCTCATTCGATTGGAAATTGAAAAGGCTAGTGCTCTTTTTAAAGTCAAAAGTGGTTGGAGGACACCCCCCCCCCAATCCCTCTTGCCCACCATTTCCCCAAACACATGCAATCAAAATTTTGAAATATCCAGTTTTGTTCAACGTAGTTGAAAGTTCTGGAAATTAGGTCTTTGAGGATGATAACCCCCCTCACAGCCCTCAGGGCAATGGTTGTAAGTTATGCCCTGGGGGGATAAAAAGTTTTTATAGAAAGCATTGTCATAAAATCTTCAAAAAGGGCTCATTCGAATGGAAATTCCAAGGGCTAGTGCCCTTTTTCATAGTCAAAAGTGATTGGAGGGCAACTACCCCCCCCCCCCCCTCATGCTCACCGTTTCCCCAAACACATCTAACCAAAATTTTGAGATAAACATTTTGTTCAACGTAGTTGAAAGTTCGGGAAATTAGGTCTTTGAGGATAACAAATACCCCACATCCCTCAGGGCAGGGGTTGTAAGTTATGCCCTGGGGCATATAAGGTTTTTATAGGATAGCGTTGTTGTAGAAACTTCAAAAAGGGATCAATTGGAAATTGAAAGGGCTAGTGCCCATTTTAATAGTCGAAAGTGATTGGAGGGCAACTAACCCCCCTCTCATTCCCAACATTTCCCCAAACGCATCCAATCAAAATTTTGACAGCCATTTTTTTCCACGTAGATGTAAGTTCTGGAAATTATATCTCTGAGGATGACCCCCCCCCCCTCAGGACAAGGGTTGTAAGTTATATCCTGGGGCATATAAGGTTTTTATAGATAGCGCTGTCATAGAAACTTCAAAAAGTCAAACACAAACACATCCAATGAAAAATTTCAGATGGTAATTTTGTTCAACATAGTTTAAAGTTCGGAAATTAGGTCTTTGAGGATGACAACCCGCCCACAACCCCCAGGACAAGGGTTGTAAGTTATGCCCTGGGGGCATATAGGCTTTTTTTTTTATAGAAACTGGTCATAGAAACTTCAAAAAGGGCTCATTTGATTGGAAATTGAAAGGGCTAGTACCCTATTTTAATAGTAGAAAGTGATTGGAGGGCAAGTAACCACCTCTCACGCCCACCATTTCCCTGAGCACATTC
This sequence comes from Artemia sinica, assembly GCA_027921565.1. Taxonomy (NCBI): domain Eukaryota; kingdom Metazoa; phylum Arthropoda; class Branchiopoda; order Anostraca; family Artemiidae; genus Artemia; species Artemia sinica. The sequence goes on from CM051275.1 coordinate 27,286,691, forward strand.
AATCAAAATTTTAAGACAGCCATTTTATTCAATGTAGTTGAAAGATCCATGAATTATGTCTTTGAGGATGGCAAACCCCTCACAGCCCCCAGAGCAAACGTGAGTTATGCCCTTGGGGCATATAAGGTTTTTATAGAAAGTGTTGTTATAGAAACTTCAAAAAGGGCTTATTCAATTGGGAATTGAGAGGGCTAGTCCCCTATTAATAGTCAAAAGTGACCAAAAAAGAGGCTTAGTCTTCTTCACTGAAAAAGACTATGTCAGTGTAAAACAAACATAAATTTATTAAAAAACCCTTTTTACACAAAATAAGTTTCTGAAAAAAAAGTAAAGAACTCCATTAAACCAAAAATGAACAAAAATAGAACCAAATAATCTACCCAGCATGAAACTACCACAATCAGCATTTTATGGTGATCCCAAATATGTATTTGTTTATTAGTAATTAGTGCAGGTATAAAACCACAAGAAAGTTCATATAATTATAGAAAACACAAGGAAAACGACTTAGTAAAGGGCAATTTCAAAAAGAATATGCCGTCAACTTTTGATTGCATTGCAAGAGTACCCATGAGCTGACGTATGAAGCAACTAAAATCAGAAATATTTCCCCTGAACGAAATGCTGGGAATTTCTGTATTTTCCCCCTGAATGGATACGTTTTTTTTCTGTTGTATTATCATTTTTTTTCAGGAGCGATTTATTTATCTAGTTCTCACTTTGAAAAAGATTTAATTTTTGCACTTACAAAGTATAAAGGTGTCAAATACATTGGCTTTTGGTATTCAAAATTAAATTAAAATATTGAATTAAAATTTTTTATTTGATTTTCTTAATCTTTGTTTCAATGTTTTGCACTGAACAAACTACTTTGATAATGCGTTACTTTCTATAAACTCTGGGTCTAAAGCCATTAAACATTTTGGTGTTTGATAACCAAGTTCAAAACTGTCAATATTGTTAAAAAAATATCCACCCAACACTTCAGCATTGCTCAACAGAACTGAATGCTGGGAGTTTATATTTTAGTTTCTGCAAGTAGGCTATTGTTTTTGTGTGTTTTTTTGTAATTAATTACTTTTTTCATTTTTATATACTTTTACTTTAATTGACAAACTTTTTCCATTGTCTTTAGAAAAATGTTTGTCTCTAAGCTTAATTTAATAAAGAATAAAACAGTTTTTTTCAACTAAAAATAAGGAGCAAAATTAAAACTTAAAACAAACAGAAAGTATTATGTATATGAGGGGGGTTGTCCCCCTTCTAAACACCTTGCTCTTCACGCTACAGTTTTTTGGCACTTAAAAAAAAAATTACTTATTGTTCTAATTAAACAACCCTTGTGTTTCAGGAGTTGTTTTTAAAGAATTGGGAAATTTTTTTTATCTTTAACTTAAAGAGCGAGGTGTTGAGGAGGGGGCAACCCCTCTCATATACATAATAATATCTGTTTGTTTTAAGTTTTTAATGTTGCTCCTTGCTTTCAGTTGAAAAAACTTTTTTTTTACTTTCTGATCGTTTTTTAAAAAACAATAGGATACCTGGGTCCACCAACACGGAAGAATCCCCCTCCCCATAGAAATATCCTCTGAAAAAATTCAGTCCTGGTGAAAATTTATCCTGGACAATTACCCTTAACATCTCCATGCATAAAATTGAATCTGTAAAGAGAAAGCAAGACATATAAAGAAATTTTTATATGAATTCTGGCAAATTCACCCAGTGTAAAATTTCCCCTGAAAAATTCACCCCCCCCCGAAAACTACCCTCTCTATGGAAAATTCTCCCAGCAGAAAATTTGTCTTCCCCTCCCCACTCAAAAAATGTAAGCATACTTCCCAATAACAAATGAAACAATGGATAAATTTTATAACTTAAAAACCTTTTTATCTCCAAAGACACAGGTATTGGACTTTTTGATTATGCTGAACAAAAAAGCTATCTCAAAATTTTGATTGGACGATTTTGGGGAAAAGTGGCATGGGAGGGGGCCTCGTTGCCCTCCAATATTTTTGGTCACTTAAAAAGGGCATCAGAACTTTTCATTTACGTTAGATTGAGCCCTCTCCCAATGTTCAAGGCCTACTGGGTCAAAAAGATTACCCCTGAAAAAAAAAAACACACATCTGTGATTTTTCTTTTGGCAAAAATTACAAAATTCCACATTTTTGAAGATATGAGTTTGAAACCTCTATAGTTGGGTTCTTTGATATGCTGAATCTGATGGTGTGACTTTCATTAAAATTCTATGACTTCAAAGGGGTCTTTCCCCATTTTTCAAAAAATTTCTCAGGCTCCTAGCTTTAGATGGGTAAGACTAAACTTAATGAAACTTATATATATTTGGAATCAGCAGAATAAGCCAATTCTTTTGATAAATCTATTGGTATCAAAATTCCGTTTTTAAGAGTTTTGGTTAATTGAGCTGGGTTGCTCCTTACCACAGTTTATAGAATTAGCAGTATGATCATTCCCTATCTCACCCATTATAAAAACCCGGACCGAGGTGCAAGTGCTCCGAAGAACGTAAAAACATAAGCGGCATTAGATCTTTTCACGGGTAGACAAGTCAGATTTCTCTTGAACGCGAAACTTGGCTTCAACGTTGGAACACTAATTTTGAAGAAACTAATTTTAAATTAATTTTATTCCAATACATACATGAAAATCGGTAATTAGTAGTGCAATGTTATCATTAGATGTTTTCAGGAATTAAAAATAGGTTTTCGAAGTCTCGAGTTGGTTTCAAAGGCATTTTGAGAAAGTATCTGCCAAAATACGTGTTCCAGAGTAATTGGACCGCTGTGGCAGATCAAATGAGAGAGGCTGTTTGTACGCGCCGATATAAATATATATATATATATATATATATATATATATATATAATATATATATATATATATATATATATATATATATATATATATATATATATATATATATATATATATATATATATATATATATATATATATATATATATATATATTATATATATATATATATATATATATATATATATATATATATATATATATATAATTAGTTCAGATGTTTATAGGAATTACAAGTAGGTTTCGAAGTCTCGAGTTGGTTTTAAAGGCATTTTGAGAAAGTTTCTGCCAAAATACGTGTTCCAGGGTAATTGGACCGCTAACGGCAGATCAAATGAGAGGAGCTGTTTGTACGCGCCGATATATATATATATATATATATATATATATATATATATATATATATATATATATATATATATATATATATATATATATATATATATATATATTATATATATATATATATAATATATATATATATATATATATATATATATATATATATATATATATATATATATATATATATATATATATATATATATATATATATATATATATATATATATATATAACTGTATATATATACAAACTGAAAGAATATTCTATAATAGGAGCTTTTCTAGCGTAAAGCCCCGTAAAATTTTGGATCTGCCACTAAAATGTGTGATGTCCTTCAATTTCCTGAAAATTCCCTAAGAATTTTACGAAAAACACTTCTTAACAGACGTTGGTATTTTCTTGGATAGGGCTATTGTGGCAACTTTTACCACAGCAACCAATAATTAGAACCCAAGTCCTAAAAATTGGTGTCAATCAGGAACCTTATCACTATCTAAATTCACAAAGTGCAAAGATTTTCAAACAGAGGTGTTTATTGTTTAAAGTTCAGGAAAGGTCTGCCCATTTCATACGAAAACATTGATTGAAAACGAAAGTAGTCTTATCTAGAAAATAAATATCGTAGAAAATAAACAGCACGACGTGAAAAAAAAAATGATAAACCATCCAGTGGCGGATCCAGAAGGGGGGGGGTCGAGGGGTGCCCCCCTATAGTAGTCTAAAGTAGCGTAATTTACCTAATTAACGCAAGTTTGCATTAATTAAACTTGCTCCTAACGCAAGTTTATCGGATCAACCTATTTTGCGCCCCCCCCCCCCTAAAAAATCCTGGATCTGCCCCTGAAACCATCACACCTATTCCACCAGTTATTAGAAGAAAAAAAATTCCTTATTTTCACAAATTTCATCAAACCCCCCGCCCCCTTTTTTATAAAATCCTACATAGGCCAATCAGTTGAGTCCACTGTTTGTAAATAATAGATTAAATCATAATTGTATATAAATTAAGTCATACCTGTGAGATGGGACACTTGCAAACGACTTGGCTGGTTTTTTTCTGCTTTCACAATTATGAATGATACAATTTCGAACCATTTCTCATTGATTGACGCATACAGACTAACCCGCTAATCCATGAATAAGTGGGAGGAGCTTTTTGTTCGCACCGAGAATGAAGACCAGAAATGATCTGCGATAAACTTACTGGATAATTCTATAAATTGTGCTCCTTACTTACAATTTGTTACCACAAACTGTTTGATATCCCGTCAAAATCCAATCATTGAAATATAAGCTGAAAACTAAGTTTCTAGCAGTATTTGCCACCCCAAAGAAATTTCATGGTGGGGCTGATGATGACCTGTTTTGCTTTTTCCACCTCTGTGCTGGTAGACATGAGAATTAACACATTAGCTGTATAGAGAAACATTTTGATTAATTCCTAATCCCCCCTACCTCTTTCGACATTTATCTGAAGCCTCATGAAAAGTAAGCAGTTTGTCCATAAAAATGTACTTTTGTAGGAATCTACCTTACACCTACCTAAACAATGACTCATCCCCCCTCATTATAACTGATACACTATTACAGATCACCAAATGTAGCCTAATTCCATTACAAATAAAGTAAATCAACTTGGTTGAATCCAGTACTGCCACCACGTGGCATTATTCTTTTTCAACTAGGAGGCCTAAAATATAGTTATTGATACTTTAAATCAATTAGCTTCTCAGGATTTTAATTGATTGTAAATTTGTCCTCTTTTGGGGTAAAGTTGTAGTTTGGTGCCCTAAACCACCTAAACTGTCACCCAACCACCGCTGCTATTTCGGAGTATGCCCCCCCCCCTCCTGGAAAATTTTCTGCCAGCACCCTTGGTCTATACCTATATAGTTTTAAGAGTACATTGCAATTTAATAGCAGTGAAAAAACAAAGCACAAGGGTGACAAATAAAAACAACCAATTCACCAGTCTTGTTGCTTTAATGTAGCAAATAGCTAAAATAGAAAATAGCTATGAAATAGAAATAAGAAGATATTTTCAAAGTCTAGGGGGGGGACATCAATTAGGGAAGGGGGTAGAACCCCCTAATTTTTGCACCTGAAATTGACCTTGAAATTGACCTAGGACATCTGATCCACATTCTGAGTACCTATTTGTAATTGGATCTAGGCTGAATGATTTTGTTGAAAAAATGAAATTCTTGTAAACACTCAATTTGGTTTCAGGAAAAGACTATCAACTGAAATAGCTACAATCAAGATTGTGGATTGGGTAAATGAGGTGTGCAAATTGGGTTTAATTCCAGCTGCTTTATTTCTAGATTTAAAGAAAGCCTTGACACAATTGGCCATAAAAAATTACTACTTGAGCTGGATGAAACCATTGTGACTGGAAATAGCACCTGTGGTTTAAGTCTTACTTGAGTGGACAGAAGCAGATCATGGTGAATGGATTTTCAACTTCTGTAGCTAATGGAATAACATGTAGAGTACCCTAGTCATCTATACTAGGTCCTTTTTTATTTTTAATTTTTATTGATCAAATTAAATATTATTTGTCAGAAGCTGGTATAATCCTTCTTGCAGCCTATTGAAAGTTTGACAAAACAACATTTTACCTTAATTTTCATTTATCAATTTCTTTTTCTCTTGCTTTAGTACTGAAAATGTAATTACTATTATTTGAGTAGAATTGTAAGCCATATCAATGTTTTGTTTCTTCAAAATTTAGGAAATATATCCGCATATCCTTAAAACCTTATAAATTGGGATTGAGCAAAGTTGTGAAGTTGTGATTGAGCAAAGTACTTCATTGAAGCAGAAGATCTATTATTCAAGGTTTTACTTCTATAACACACAGATTTTTAAAGGTCATCAAAGGTCAGGACCCCTAGGGGAAGAAGGAGTGGATGTAGGTACTTCAAAACACCTTCCTGGGACATACTCTAGCCTATAGATCCATCCCTGAAAGTTTAATTTTCCTAGCCTAACCCTTTTCCAAGATACCAAACATAGCTAAAGTAGAATTTTACCAAAGTTTAAACTTACCTCCATAGTCAGTATTGCATCCTGAATCCAAATTTAATATCAGAAATTAACTTTACCCTAATGTGCAAATATAAACCTTGAATTTGTATACATGGGGTGGGGGTAAAGTTCATTTCCAACACAAATGAATGTTAAATTTGGATTCAGGATGTAATTCTGTGTATAGATGTAGGTTAATTTCTTAGCTAACTGAATAGTCTGTTAATCTAAACCCTACCCAAAGCAGGTTAGGTTTATATCACAGTTTATAGAATTAGCAGTATGATCATTCTCTATCTCTCCCATTATAAAAACCCGGACAGGGGTGCGAATGCTCCGGAGAACGTTTTTGCAGATAGAAACATAGGCGTTATCAGATCTTTTCGCGGGTAGACAAGTCAGATTTCTCTTGGACGCGAAACTTGGCTTCAACGTTGGAACACTAATTTTGAAGAAACTAATTTTAAATTAATTTATTCCAATACATACATGAAAATCGGTAGTTAGTAGTGTAATGTTATTATTAGATGTTTTTAGGAATTAAAAATAGGTTTCGAAGTCTCAAGTTGGTTTCAAAGGCATTTTGAGAAAGTTTCTGCCAAAATACGTGTTCCAGGGTAATTGGACCACTAATGGCAGATCAAATGAGAGGAGTTGTTTGTACGCGCCGATATAAATATAAATATATATATATATATATATATATATATATATATATATATATATATATATATATATATATATATATATATATATATATATATATATATATATATATATATATATATATATATATATATATATATATATATATATATATATATATATATATATATATATATATATATATATATATATATATATATATATATATATATATATATATATATATATATATATATATATATATATATATATATATATATATATATATATATATCGTCTCTCGATTTCTCGATTCTTAAATTTTACTTCGTAATATGCACGTGTGCGCAAAAAAAATCTTATAAACTGTTCAAAGGGGAAGTCCTCGCAGCCAGTTTCCCAATTCAGGTCTTTGCACTCAAGCCATATTCAATTGATCATGTTTGTCGGATCAACCTATTTTGCGCCCCCCCCCCCCCCCCCCCCCCTCCCCCCCCCCCCCCCTCCCCCCCCCCCCCCCCCCTAAAAAAAATCCTGGATCCGCCCCTGAAACCATCACACCTACCCCACCAGTTATTAGAAGAAGAAAAAAATTCCTTATTTTCACAAATTTCATCAACCCCCCCGCCCCCTTTTTTATAAAAATCCTACATAGGCCAATCAGTTGAGTCCACGTAAATAATAGATTAAGTCATAATTTGTATATAAATTAATTCATACCTGTGAGATGGGACGCTTGCAAACCACTTGGCTGGCTCACCAAGTTTTTTTTCTGCTTTCGCAATTACGAATAATGCACTTGGTAACCATTTCTCAGTGATTGACGATAACAAACTAATCCGCTAAGGCAGAAACAAGTGGGAGGAGCTTTTGTTCGCACCGAGACCGAAGACCAGAAATTATCTGCGATAAGCTTACTGTCTATAAACTGTGGTTTATATTAACAGACTATTCAGGCAGCTGAGAAATAAACTTAACTCTACAGTCAAAATTGCATCCTGAATCTAAATTTAACATGCATTTGCATTGGAAATGAACTTTACCCCCACCCCCTATATATACCAATCCAGGGTAGAATATATATTTGCACATTGGGGGCTGGGGGTACAGTTTAAACTTACCTCTATAGTCAAAATTTCATCCTGAATGTAAATTTAACATTCATTTTCATCAGAAGTGAACTTCATCCCACCCCCTAATGTGCAAATATATACCTTGAATTGGTATATATAGGGGTTGGAGTCAAGTTCATTTCCAATACAAATGCATGTTCAATTTGGATTCAGGATGCAATTCTGACTACAGAGGTAAATTTATTTCTTAGCTACCTAAATAGGGTAAAGGTACCAATGATTGATAGTATTTGTAAAAAACCTGTTTTTCTACTCCAGAAGTCCTAATTTAAAGACTTTTGGTTTGAAAAGGGTTGCAGTATGTAGGAAAAACATTTTAGGAATCTAACTGTTTGATGAGAAGTTTTATCTGAAAAGGGCACAAAACTCCAATTTTCCAAAATTAGAGCATTTTCACCTACAAATTCAACAAAACAAAAAAGTTACCTGTTTTATATGCAAGTCAGAACCCAATTTGACACATGTTGAAATACTTGGGAAATACCTGTGGGCAGAACCTGGTGTATTCAACATGTGTCAAAATACTTAGGGAATACCTGTGAGTGGAACCTGGTGTACTTGACATGAATATTCTTGTTTCTTTGTTTTTCTTCGACCTCATTTAATTTATAAAAGTATAAAACACTATTCAAAAACTAGAAGTAATAAAAAACTAAGAAAATTGTTTCAAGTATGTAGTATTTAGTATAAAAAAAATTGTTTCACTAGCATTTTGGAAGGGATGGGGTCTAGGAAAACAGGAGTGGATTTCAAGAAATTTAAGAAGTTTATTGCCATTATATTTGACTTAGTGGATTTTATTTTCATATGCAGATTCTTAGCTTCATCTCCCCCTCCAAAAAAATAAGATCTTCCAAATTTGGCAAATTTCTTTTAGTTTCATTGATAAGTGCTAAGGAAAGGGAAAAAAAAACTTCTATCTGAACCTCTGCAATTTTTGGCAGTAGCAGGCACCCATAAATTTGACAGCTATATTTTTGTCAGTGGACCCTGGAATTTTAACACCAATTATTTCTCATCTGTTTTACATGTCCAGTGAAGTTTCAACAGTCACCTATATTTCAACAGGCCCTGTTACTGTCTGTCAAAAATTTGACAAGGTTACTACAAGATATTCACAAAAGAAATAAATCAATTTGTAGAAGCCATTATCTATGGTTGAATTTGACTGAAGGAACATTTTTAGTGTGCCTGGTTTTACTACATTAAACAAGAATTTTCAACACTTGGAACCTAGTCTTGATAATGTAATATTTGTTGCCATTTTAATTTAATCTTACCAAGAAAAAGCTAATATGACTAGAATTCGGATAAAATCAGACATATCTTGATGCACTGGTGCCAATCCTAATTTTCTTTTTGCAATAAATAACCAAGTAACAGCAGTTTGAACATTGCATACCTGAAAAAATGTTGGGAGCTCCTTTCTTGTTGAAAACAGGAAAGTGACAGAATTAGATGTTCTTTTCTTATCTGGGTGTACTGCATATTGTGTCAATGTTTTCTTATCATTGAAATGCAAAAATGACTTCAAGATATGACACTCCAAGTCATGGCTAAGCAGAGTTATTCCATTTGGAAATTAATTTCAACAAGGGTTCCAAAATTGCACTGTCAAATCATCAGTACCTTTACCCTAGTTTGGTTAATAGGCCTATACACTTTATACAAAATGTGTTTATTACAGTTTTACTGCATGCTATGAAGCAAGGATTTTTTTTCTTTGCATGTTTTCTCAATTGCTTCCATTCAAAGCTAGATACCAAAATGCCTAGTCCTGCTATTTAGGGTCTGAATGGGGGAAGGAGGGGGTTGTTTGTCCAAGTTAATCAAATGTCAAATCAAAGTTCCACTACAAGGGAGGGGAGAGATACTTGGAAGACTTATTGGTAAATTTCTACTGAATCATATTATTGACTTATGAATAAAGTGAATATGCTACTCAATGCCTTTTTTATGCTCTTTCTAAATATAATAATCATTTTTGTTGTAAATTAATTTTACCCCCACCCCTATATATACCAATTCAGGGTATATATTTGCAAATTAGGGGGTGGGGGTAAAGTTTAAACTTACCCCCCATTTAAATCAGAAATAGAATTTGTCCCCTCCCCCTAATGTGCAAATATATACCCTGAATTGGTATATATAGGGGTGGGGTTTTTAAAATTCATTTCTGACAAAAATGATTATTATATTTGGAAAGAGCATAAAAAAAGGCATCAAGTGATATATTCACTTTATTTGTAAGTCATAATATGATTTGGTAAAAATTTACTGACTTATCTAGGATGTAATTTTGGATAGACATCCACCACATGGCTAATATGGGAGTAAAGTTTATTTGTGATGCTAATGGATGTTATATTTAGATTGAGGATGCAATTCTAGGTATATATTTGCACATCAGGGGGGTGGGGGTATATATTCTGTGAATATATAGGTTCTAAGAAATCCATGGATTGCTTAGAAAAACTGGAAAAACAAGGAAGAAATTAAAGATAAAGGCTCTCCCCCTCCAAAAGGTGTTAACTAGGATTATTCCCCACATTATGGAGTAAGAATTGTCTTCTTAATATGTTTCCTTATGTCCAGCTGGACTCCTATGCTTAAAACGCTGGTTGGCCGGTTGGCTAATTTAAAAATTTGTGGTAAATATCTACCAAATCATATTATTGACTTATGCATAAAGTGAATATACCACTTGATGCCTTTTTTGGTCAATATCTACCAAATCATATTATTGAGTTAGGAATAAAGTGAATACACCATTTGATGCCTTTTTTTATGCTGATTACAAATATAATAAGCATTCTATTGGAAATGAATTTCAGCCCCCCCCCCCTATATAGGCTATACCTAACCTAACCTAACCCTGAATTGGCATATATAGGGGGGATGGGGGGGCTGAAATTCATTTCCGATAGAAATGCTTATTATATTCATAATCAGCATAAAAAAAGGCATTGAATGGTGTATTCACTTTAGTCCAAACTCAATAATATGATTTGATAGATATTGACCCTTTTTTTATGCTGATTACAAGGTCAATATCTATCAAATCATATTATTGAGTTAGGACTAAAGTGAATACACCATTTGATGCCTTTTTTTATGCTGATTACAAATATAATAAGCATTTCTATTGGAAATGAATTTTTCAGCCCCCCCCCTATATAGGCTATACCTAACCCAACCTAACCTAACCCTGAATTGGCATATATAGGGGGGAGGGGGGGGGGGGCTGAAATTCATTTCCGATAGAAATGCTTATTATATTTGTAATCAGCATAAAAAAAAGGCATTGAATGGTGTATTCCCTTTAGTCCTAACTCAATAATATGATTTGATAGATATTGACCCTTTTTTTATGCTGATTACAAATATAATAATCATTTCTATCAAAAGATGAATTTCAGACCCCCCCCCCTTTATATGCCAATTCAGGGTATATATTTCTACATTAGGGGGGAGTAAAGTTTAAACTTACCTCCCATTTATATTGGAAACAAAATTTGCCCCCACCCCCCTAATGTAGAAATATATACCAGGATGAAGTTATCTCCTGGCTCCCATCTCCGGGTTTATCTCCCTGACCTAAAATTGCTTACCCTATAGCTCTGAAAATAAAAATTATCCTTAAAAAAAACTGCTGAAACTTACAGCTCTCAACTGATACCAAATTTTTGAATTTTTTTGCTGTTTTTGATATTTTACTTAAAAGTACAAATATAAGCGTGAACTTACAATTAACGACTGAAATATTTTTTTGACAGAATTTTTCATTGTTATTTGGAATTCCTTTGTTAGGAGCTTTCCAATGAGGTGTTACATGACTATATTAAAAAAAATATTATTTTAACTGTTAGGCCTATTGAGGTGGAGGCAAACAAATTTTGTTGCTTAATTTTTTATTCAAAAGCTATTAATCAGCACATCATTTGAAAGCTATCTTTCTTCTAACATGTTTCTAGCGTTGTTTTCTACATCAAACCTAAAATGGCCCCATAAATCCTCTTTTGCCTCCCATCTCCCCTTTCCTCCCAAACCCTTCTTGTCAAAACAAGTAAAATGAAAATTCGTAAAGAGATTTGTTACAGTAAGATATATCTTAAATGGAGAAGTTTTCATTGCCTAGGAATGTCATAGCTCCATAAACCCCCTACCCCTGAATATAAGTACCTCCCAAAGAAAAACATGACAAATTTAAATTTGGTTCAAAAACTATTGCATAAGACATAGCTATTTAAAATCTTTATGTCAGGAGCTTTCAAATGAGGGGTTGCATTACTATATTCAATTATATTTTATCTTTACTGTTACAGAGGTAGTCTAAAACGGCCCCATAAATCCTCTTTTGCCTCCCATCTCCCCTTTCCTCCCAAACCCTCCTTGTCAAAACAAGAAAACTGAAAGTTCGTAAAAAGATTTGTTGTAGTAACATACATCTTAAATGGAGAAGTTTTCCTTGCCTAGGAATGTCCTAGCTCCATAAACCACCCTACCCCTGAATATAAGTACCTCCTTAAGAAAAACATGGCAAATTCAAACTTGGTTCAAAACTATTGCATAAGACTTAGATATTTGAAATCTTTATGTCAGGAGCTTTCAAATGAGGTGTCCCATGACTATATTCAATTATATTTTATTTTTTATTGTTATGGAGGTAGTCTAGAGGTAGACCAAATGAGGGTTTTTGCTTTTTGTCAAAGCTTATCAAACAGCACATCATTTGAAAGCTACCCTTCTTCTGAACATGTTTCTAGTGTCGTTTTCTGAAACAAATCTAAAAGGGCCGCACAAATCCTCTTTTGCCTCCCATCTCCCTTTCCTCTCAAACCCTCCATGTCAAAAAAAAAGAAAAATGAAAATTCGTAAAGAGATTCGTTATAGTAAGATATATCTTAAATAGAGAAGTTTTCATTGCCCAGGAATGCCCTAGCTCCGTAAACCCCCCCCACCCCTAAATATAAGTACCTCCCAAGAAAAAACATGGCAAATTTAAATTTGGTTCAAAAACTATTGGATAAGACTTGGATATTTAAAATCTTTATATCAGGAACTTTCAAATGAGGTGTCGCATGACTATATTCAATTATATTTTATCTTTACTGTTACAGAGGTAGTCTAGAGGTAGGCCAAATGAGGTCTTTCATTTTTGTCAAAGCTTATCAAACAGCACATCATTTGAAAGCTATCCTTCTTCTGAACATGTTCCTAGTGTTGTTTTCTACATTAAACCTAAAAGGGCCACACAAATACTCTTTTGCCTCCCATCTCCCCTTTCCTCTCAAACCCTCCATGTCAAAACAAGAAAAATGAAAGTTCGTAAAAGGATTTGTTATAGTAACATACATCTCAAATGGAGAAGTTTTCCTTGCCTTGGAATGTCCTAGCTCCATAAACCCCCCACCCCTAAATATAAGTACCTGCCGAAGAAAACATGGCAAATTTAAATTTGGTTCGAAAACTATTGCATAAGACTTGGATATTTAAATTCTTTATATCAGGAGCTTTCAAATGAGGTTTCCCATGACTATATTCAATTATATTTTATCTTTACTGTTACAGAGGTAGTCTAGAGGTAGGTCAAATGAGGTCTTTCATTTTTTGTCAAAGCTTATGAAACAGCACATCATTTGAAAGCTACCCTTCTTCTGAACATTTTCCTAGCGTTTTTTTTTTTTTTTTTCTACATTAAACATAAAAGGGCCACACAAATCCTCTTTTGCCTCCCATCTCCCCTTTCCTCTCTCAAACCCTCCATGTCAAAACAAGAAAAATGAAAGTTCGTAAAAGGATTTGTTATAGTAACATCCATCTTAAATGGAGAAGTTTTCCTTGCCTAGGAATGCCCTAGCTCCATAAACCATCCCTACCCCTAAATATAAGTACCTCCCAAAGAAAAACATGGCAAATTTAAATTTGGATCAAAAACTATTGGATAAGACTTGGATATTAAAAATCTTTATATCAGGAGTTTTCAAATGAGGTGTCACATGACTATTTTCAATTATATTTTATCTTTACTATTACAGAGGTAGTCTAGAGGTAGGCCAAATGAGGTCTTTACAAAATTACAAATTGAATTGTACAATAAATTAAATTAAAATTGTACAATAACAATAATTGAATTTGAATTATACAATGATAATTACAAATTGAATCATACATCTTACAAATTGAATTATTAAACTTCAGAACCGAATGAGAAAAGTTGATTTTTGCTATTCTTCCTCCAAGACTGTTTTCAAACTTGCCCATAGTGAGCATATAAGGATTTATATGTTCAATGCAATATTCCAAATATATAAGATTCCTCAAGTTTAGTGTTACCCGTTGAAAGTTACGAACCTGAAAAAATTGGTCTGATTTTCGAAGAAGGGTGAAACACATATTAGATTAAGCGTATCAGAGAAACCTAATGTAGAGTTTCAAGCTCCTATTTACAGAAATGTGGAATTTTACATTTTTTTTTTTTTTATTTTATTTAGCCTATGTATTTTTTTTCTTCGGCCAGAAGAAAGATCACGGATGCGTGTTTATTTGTATTTTTGTTGCTTTTTTCCAAAGTTTTTGCTGCTTTTTTCCAAAAAAAATTTGAGATTTGAGATCCAATAACTACACCTTTGGGGGTAACATGACGACCTACAGATCATGGGAAAAGTGCTGTTACTTGTAAAATTCGCCCATTGCATGCGTATAGTATTTGTTATTGGGAAGTAAGCAGACATTTTACTGGGTGAGGGATTTTGTGCTTGAGGTGGGTTTTCATGCGGAGTATTTTCTGCAGGAGAGGAAAATTTCCGACGGTGAACTTTCCAGGGAAAATTCTACACTTGGGATTTTGCAGGATTCCTATACGAAATTCTTTTATCTGTCTTGCTTTCCCTCTGTCAACTAGATTTAGCATGTGGAGATATTTGGAAGGATTTTCAGCGGTTTTGGACGCCCGGAAAAAAATTACCATGGAAGGGGGGAGAATATGCTGAGCAGAATTTTTTTGTCCGCAAGAAATTTTACGGAGAAGGGAGGGGGTGATTTTCAACGAGGATGGAATTGTCTAGAGAAACTTTTAACTGAAAGTAAGGAGCAACATTAAAACTTAAAACGAACAGAAATTATTCTGTATTTGAGGGCGGATTCCCCTTTCTGGAATCCTCGCTTTTTAGGCCAAAGTCTTAAATTTCTTTAAAAATACTTTCCATACAAATTAAACAGAACTTGTGTTTGAGCATTCTTTCTTAAAGAACTACTACTGCTACTAACAACTCACCGCAGTACCAAGCCGAATAAGGCCAACACAGCTACGCACGCTCCTCCTCCATTTTTCTTTTATTTCTTAAAGAAGTGGAACAAAAATTCCAACTTAAGCTTAAAGAGTTGAAGAAGGGGCAGCCCTCCTCATATATGCAAAAATATATATTTGTTTTTAAAAAAACATATATAGCCTATATTTGTATATATTTGTTGGAAAAAATATATATTTTTTTTAATGTATATTCTTACTTTCAGATGAAGAAGCTTCTTTTGTATTTAATCACCAGTAAGATTAGCTATGATCAGTTTTTTTTAAAGGCCTTTCTCCGTATTTCGAAATTGGACAGCAAAATGATGCTCATGAATTTTTAATTACACTCGTGAACAAAATGGAAGAGGAGACGGACACGAAGAATAAAGTCTTTGAAGGCTCAATCAAACAAAAATGCATATGTCAGATCTGCAACTACGTCTCAACGAGGACAGAATCGTTTAATTGCCTTTCGATAACTTGTTCTGGAAACACACTCGAAGATATGTTGTCAAAAACATTTGAGTCTGAAGAGGTTGATTCCAGGTAAACTCAGTGCTTATGAACATACACGCACAGTTTTTGATACTTTAACACACTGCTGCTTCATTTTTTTGAATGCTTAGAAAATAATTTTTGGTTTACCTTACCACAAGCATAGCTTGTTTTGAAATATCATCGATTTTGTGCTAATATGAGGACCCGGAAAAAATGACTGACAGAATTCATCTTTATCAAGAAGAAAAATTCTTGGTTATAATAATGCACTTTTTGAGTCTGTGAGACCAGAGCTTTTCGTTGCAAATGTTCCAAGCTTCCCAGCAGTGGCGTAATTTCGTCAAAACCCTTGGGGGGGGGAGAGTTGGACCTAATTTATCAAATAAAGTGAAAATGACAGTAAAACTAAAAAATAAGCCATTTAGGACCATGAAGGTACTTTTTATTGCTATGAAAGTACTATAAATGTACTTTATAGTACTATAAAGATAAATAATGTACTAAAAAAATGATATATTTCCGTTGATGCTTGAATTATGCAGGTTTATCTAAATGTTGGCAAGATTTTGGAAGAAACAAAATTTCGGCTGGGGGGCAAACTTGGGTATGTGTGGGGGGGGGGGGGGCAAACTCGGGTCTGAGGGTGGCAAATCGATGTCCGGGAGCGGCAGTTGCCCCCCCCCCCCCTGTCTCATAGTAAATTACGCCACTGCTTCCCAGAGTATTTAGTCACTAGTAATAGCCAATCAAACATTTCGTGGTAATGAAGTGTAAGTAAGGAGCGACCCGGCTCAATACTAACCGAAACTTTAAAAAGCGGAATTTTGATACCAATAGATATATCAAAAGAATTTGCTTATCCTGCTGATTACAAAGATGTAAATTTCATTAAGTTTTGTCTTACTTATTATTGTGGGGAGGGGGATTTCTCCCCTGGGAAGGGGGATTCCATATTTCCGTGGGAAGGGGGATTTCTCCATTGACGTGGGACCAGATTTCCTGGCATTATTTAAAAAACGATCAGAAATTAAATAAAAAAAAAACAATTTTTTTCAACTGAAAGCAAGGAGCAACATTAAAACTTAAAACAAACAGAAAATTATTGCATATATGAAGGGAATTGCTCCCTCCTCAACACCTCGTTCTTTACGCTAAAGTTTGAATTTTGTCCCAATTCTTTAAGAACGACTCCTGAAACACAAGAGTTGTTTAATTAAAACAATAAGAAGCTTTTTTTAAAAGTACTAATAAACTTTAGCGTAAAGAGTGAGGTGTTGAGGAGGGGGAAATCCCTTTCATATATGTAATAATTTCAGGTTGTTTAAGTCTTATGTTGCTCCTTCCTTTCAGTTGAAAATTGTTTTTTTTTATTTAATTGGTAACAAACAGATATTTTAATGAAAAGGAAAAATAGATTCTTCTTACTGTTTCAATTTTAGACAAAACCGTTGCAAGGAGGGTAACCTGGTCAGCTGTTCCAGGCACTCCAGCTAGGATGAGGGGGGCGTCACATATGAGGGGTTCCTCACTTTGATCAAATTTTTCACTATGAACGGTTCGGATTTTAGATCCACTTAGTTTCACATTTTAGAAATTTTTGAAGATGTTTTTTTATCTATGAATCACTAGTGGTGTGTTTAGATAATCCCTATGCTTTGCTCTCTCCAATATATATATTTCTGTAGTAAAATTTTTCACTATTAGCCTATTTTGGACTGTTTTTCAAAGTTGGGTTTCGCTTGCTTTTAATAGAAAAAAAAAATGAATATGCCTTCTCACCTGTTTTCGAAACCAAATATATCATAAAAATACGTTTATGGATGAAACGATTTGATTCTAAAGGTTTTTTGTTTCATTATTTTTCTGTTCACATATCCTTCCCTTTAAAATATAGTTCTTATTTTAATTTAGGTGCAATCGCTGTAATTCATCTTGGAGTATAAAGGAGTGCCGTATACAATCATTACCTCCGGTCCTGTTACTCCATGTAAAAAGGTGAGGCTTATTCATTTTTTTTTACATCACTTCATTACGATAGATTCGACATTGCTAACTACTGTTAGTCGTCAACTCAACGTTTTACTCCCAACTCGCACATAATATACTCTATTATGACTATCTGCTCAAGGAGAGCATAAAGATAAAACTTATAACACTATAATCCTTAAATGTCAAGGTGCATTGTTTGGCAGGAGAAGTCTGTGACCCAAATGCTTATGACTGATAAACAGGGACAGCAGGATTTTTCTCAGTATCCTATAGAAGACAAAAAATATGTGAGATATATAAAATTTGGTGTACTTGGGATTATTTCATACAATCCTGGGAAAACTGTTGATTTTGGTATATATCAGAGGCAAGATTCTAGCGTTTTAGGGGTAATTTAGCTGAAGCAAATAAGTTAAGAAAGGAATTAAAAAGTCAAATTAGAAAAAGCTGCCCGAGCCTATTATAAAAATAAAATTAAAGACTTGTGCCATGATAAACCAAAGAACTGGTACTCTGAAATAAAAAAACTTACCGGCAAGAGTCAAGAACAACTAAATTTTAATTTAAATGAACCTCCAAAGACCACAGCTAATAACCTGAATAAGTTTTTGGCTTCTATTGTCCAGAGTCTCCTGCCACTATCTTACGAATTTCCAGATATTCCTGTTCCTTTTTCACTCCCACATATTTCTCCACTTGATGTTGTAAAAAAAATTGAAAAACTAAAACGATCAAGCATTTGCCCTTTAGATATTCCTGTTCCTCTGATTAAAGCTTTCAGTGATTACCTCTCAAAACCCCTATCCACCCTGTTTAATGAAATTACCAAATCTGGACAGTTCCCTCAATATTGGAAACAAGGCTTTATTACCCCAATTAAAAAGAAAAATGGGGAAGCCTGGTTTTGGTGGCATTCGTCCTATTACACTCACATCGATTTTTTCAAAATTGTATGAAAGTTTTCTCGCAGACTGGCTTAAGATGAAAGTCCTCCCCCTCATTGATCTTAGACAGTTTGGTAATCTTAAATCCACGTCAACCTCTCATTACCTGATCCATCTTGTTGATACCATGGGTAAATTACTTGAAAAACTAAACACTTGGCTTAATCTAATTTCTATTGATCTTCAAAAAGCCTTTGATTTGATTAACCACAATTTACTCATACATAAACTTATAAATGAATTCCACATTGAAACTTTCCTTGTTAAGCTCGTTGCCTCTTTTCTTTCTAATAGATCTCAAGCAGTTAAATATCTAAATTGTTTCTCAGATCATCTCCCCATATTTAATGGCATTCCTCAGGGGACTATTCTAGGCCCTCTCCTTTTTTCACTTATGATTAATAGCCTTTCAACCCTTTATGACAATAGATGGAAATTTGTTGATGACTTGACAGTTTTAGAGATATGTCATAAAAACATCTTTAGCAACCCAATGGGCATACTCCAAGATATTGCCTTTGAGGCCTCTTCCCTTGACATGACTGTTAACCCTTCTAAATCCGCAATAGTCTCAGTAAGTTTCCTTAAATCCCCTCCCCTTTTTCTTGCTCCTATACCTCCTGAAACCTCTGTCACATCTCTTAAACTCCTTGGTGTTACAATTTCTTCCAATTTGAAATGGGATGCCCATATAAATAATATCCTACGACAAGCAAACTCCTCGCTTTCCCTCCTTAAACTTTTAAATAAATTCAGTTGCTCCAATCACATTTACTACAAGTATACATTTCTTTTGTGCGTCCCATATTAGAGTACGCTTGTCCTGTGTGGCACCCTGGCCTCTCTAATGAAGCAACACGAAAAATTGAAAATGTCCAAAAGAGAGCTCTAAAAATTATTTTTAAAGAGGGCAAGATACCGTATTTGTATTTGTTAAATATTTCAAACCTAGAGACCCTCGAGAGACGAAGAAATAATTTGTGCCTCCGTTTTGCCAAAAAATGCCATAACAAACCCTCGGACGGCAAGTATTTTCCCCAAATGTCACTCCCCATCCAGATTACGGCCGCCTCGAGCTGTTTCTGATCCTATCCCTGTTTTGTCCCCCATTCACTGCGTTACTTCGAGATATGAAAAAACTTTTGTCCCCTTTATTACAGGAAAATTGAATAAAATGTCCCAATAGTTTCTTTTTTTTTTACTTTTCTTATCTTTATCTTATCTTTAGCTATAACTGACACAATTAATAGTTTCTAATTTGTACCTAACCAATTTCTTGTATTGCCAGTGTAGCAAGTGTTTCATAAATTTTTATTTTAATGTCATGTTCGAACTTATTTTTTACTTCATATTTTTATCTTTTACCTGACCTCAGAATTTTGATCTTTTTATTTGACTTGATTTGTGTGTTATTGTCTGTTATTTGACTCAGAATGCGAATTCGGCCTTCAAAGGCTAGTGATAGTTCATTTTTGGAATAAATCTTATCTTATCTTATCTTATCTTGCCTATAGTAAAAAGGCATATATAAGGCTTCAATGTATTCTTGTTATAAAAACTTCGAACAGCCACTTTAAATGGATGAAATGGTTGTATAAAATCCGAAGGGGACTCATTCAATTAGAAACTAAAATTTCTATTTTCTCTCTTTTCTACTTGTCGCTCTTCTCACCCCCCTCCCTTTAACGTTGTCTGATCGGGCTGAAATTTAGAGGATAAGCTTTCCTGGGGCCTGGGAGCTTATCCTCGAAATTTCAGCTTAATCTGATCACTCCTTCCCTGTTTTCCAAAAACCAAATATCAAGTTTTGTGGGGATTTGCTTGCGTCAAAAATAGATTCCACATACTAAAAATAAAATTACGAATGTGTCTCTTTAGTACAGCTGTCGATACTCCTGACTGTCAGGCGGAAGACCCAGGTTCGATTCCCCGTCAGAGAAAATTTTTTATATACTGAATTTAAAGTTTAAAAAAGAAACTCAGTTTCATTTTTTAAAATTATTTGAAAAAAAATACGTTTTCTAAAGAGTTAAAGAGGCTGAGTTACAAGGTCCACCCTTAAAACACCCTGTCGAGAAAGAAAAGAATAATACACAATCATCTAACTAACAGTTAGTCAAGCAATAATAAGTAATAAAACTGTACAAAAACGTGCAGAAATTATTTGAAAAAAAACTACGTTTTCTAAAGAGTTAGAGAGGCTGAGTCACAAGTTCGAACCTTAAAACGTACAGGGATTAGAAGGTATAGTTGGGGGGCTGCCGCCCCCCAAACCCCCCCGCTTTCGCAGCCTTTAAATAAAATTTTTTTTTGAACTGAAAGTAAGGAGCGACATTAAAATTTAAAAGGAACAGAAATTATTCCGTATATGAAAGGGGCTGTGCCCTCCTCAACGCCTCGCTCTTTACGCTAAAGTTTGACTTTCTCACAACTCTTTTTTTTAAACAATAAAAACTTTAGCGTAAAGAGCGAGGCGTTGAGGAGGGCACAGCCCCTTTCATATACGGAATAATTTCTGTTCGTTTTAAGTTTTAATGTCGCTCCTTACTTTCAGTTTAAAATTTTTTTTTTTTATTTAAAGGCTGCGAAAGCGGGAGGTTTGGGGGCGGCAGCCCCCAACTGTACCTTCTAATCCCTGTACGTTTTAAGGTTCGAACTTGTGACTCAGCCTCTTTAACTCTTTAGAAAACTTTGTTTTTTTTTTCGAATAATTAATTGATAGAACAACCTCATGTTAGACGGAAATTTTTCCCATGAGTTTTCTAGCGTTGTACATTTTCTAGCGTTAGGCCTATATTTTTCCAGATTCTCGTCCCAGAATATAAAAAGACTCCAGATCTATATCAATTGCAAATGAGTTGGTAGTTGATCATAAAAATTAAGAATGACCAACCTACCAAATTAAAACTGGCAAGCTATGTTCAGCATGTAGGCCGTTCCGTTTTTGAGGGGCATTACGTTGCAGTGGCCGGAAACTTGGTTTTCAACGACGCAGAGGTGAGTCAATGCCATTTTTTTTTTTTTTTTTTTTTTTTTTTTTTTTTTTTTTTTTTTTTTTTTTTTTTTTTTTTTTTTTGTGTGTGTGTGTTCTAAAATCAACACAAACTTGATTGACTCATGTCCTAAATAGAATAGAATTTATTTTTAAAGCTAGATAAATGATCTATCGATCCTTTCAATTATTTTGAACAAAATAGTTAAGTCCAAACTTTATTAGGACGTCTTAGGAGTTGCAATGGGATTTGGTAGCAAAAATGAGCACGGGCGGGGGAATTTTACTTTACCTGCACTGATACCGCAAGTTTTAATTCTAATCGACCAGACCCTCTTCGAACTTTCTAAAACCACTCCTTGCAAACTAAGATGTTGGGGGCAGTGGCGGACCTAGGGGGAGCCCCCCAAGATTTTTTCTGGTGCCCTCATATCTTATGTTTTTTTCTATTTTTCAATCTTTCTATTAATAAATTTGTCGATTTGGTCAATTATTGGCGCCCTTGTTACATTGACCCACCGCCCCAAGATTTTACTTATTTGTACCCTTATCACAATAGCCCCACCCCTCAAAATTTTGCTCTCTAGATCCGCCCTTGTTGGGGAAAAAAAATAATATAAGATTGAATGCACATGGCTCTTTGCTTAGGCAGCTCTATAGCGATGCTTATGATGGCAAAATTTAGCTATTTTATCGCTCATGTGGCGGTTTATCTTTTTTAACTTCCCTGTTGAAAGTAGGGGGCATCCCAAGAGATTGATAGGCATGTTGCACACTTACAAAAGCTGATCTAGTAAAATGTTCTAGTAAATTATGAATGGCATGGTGAACTCGTATTGCGCCAAAAAAAAAAATTGATAAGCCTGAATTGGAGGTGTTTTCAAACTAATTTTGCAATGCTTTGATGCCAAATATGCATTCCCAAGTTACCAAAATTTTACCAAGTTACCATTGCCGCGTTGAAAATCTTGAAACTGATTGCTGACGTGTTAAGTTAACTTTTCTGAAAACTTATTACAATAATATAAACGGTGAACTGATATTTATGAAGGTAGTTATTATTCTCCACAAATTATATTTCAATGTTTAATAGGTAGTGTCGTTGATTTAGCCCGAAAAATATAAAATAAAAATAGACGGCAAAATGTAGGCTATCACTACCTAATTAAATCAATTACGTGGACATCCATTTATTTATTATTGTTAGAAACGGATAGACGAAGCCGTCTAAAAAAGCAAAATCTCTTTTACACGTCAGTGATATTATGGATCAAATGCAGGACGAGGTGGTGTTACAATATTTTAACCCCCCTCCTCTCAATTTTTTTACGAGCAAATTCGTCAAACAATGCAAGTAAAGTGAATTTCCTTCCAAATTTAGCTCTTTGGTGATGCCATACAATTGTGCAGGTAATAATACGATTCAATTGTGATAAGAAATCGGTCGGATAATCTTGAAAAAACAAGGAATTATATCTTTCCAAGTTAAGCAGTCAAATCACTGTGGAGCAGTCACTTATTTTGTTGTCTCGCTTTCTTTTTTTTTTTTTTTTTTTACTTAGTCTTTTTTGCAGGGATACAAGCGTAACTGGCAGAATGCATAGTAACTGTAAGTTTAAACACACGGCTCGAACCCCTACAACCCACTAAATTATATATGGAAACTATAAATTGTATGTTGTTAGATCTATGCAATGTTTCCACTTCCTATTTTTCAGAATTCTAAAACCCTGGCTATAAAACCCACTTCCAATACCAAAATTGTTACCCCCCCCCCCCATATTTTCTAAATTCTTTCCATGTCGTTTTTAAAGCCCATTGTCATACTGACTTTTAAGGCCAATTATTCAAGAACGCCTATTTTCAAACTGAAGACCAGTTACTTTTTCTATTGTCTCTCTTTAAAACGTTTTAAACATTTGTTTTCATTAACAACTTCAGAATCCTAAATTTTTCAGAATCCTAAAACCCTGGTTATAAAACCCATTTCCAATACGTATTGGGGGTTAAGATCACCCCCAATTTCCTAAATTCTTTCCATATCGCTTTAAAGCCCATTGTTATACTGACTTTTAAGGCCAATTAATCAAAAACGCCTATTTTCAAACTGAAGACTAGTTATTTTTCTATTGTCTCTCTTTAAAACGTTTTAAACATTTGTTTTCATTAACAGCTTCTAAGCTTAAGCTTGTACTTGATTGATAGATTTTGGAGAACCATGGGTGGTATACAGTCTGCACGTTTGGCACATCAGCTAGTGTCACATGGGCCCCAAATACTAACTCCTATTTTTAAAGGGAAAGAAAGATTTATTACGCAAATCCACACAGTATCTAGAGTGATTACAGGGGTATTTTGAATCGGAGTATGGTGTCAAAATCGGGTAGAAGCTTTCTTAAACAAAGCATCTCGTCTGTAATTCTAAACCCGAAGACTGAAGAGAAGAGACCAACAGAGTTTCAACATTATTGATTGATTTAATGAGGTAACAAGCTAAGATACAAATCTGGCTGTATTTACTATTTTGGTTGTATTGAAATGTAACGCGAAAATATTCTTTTAGTAAAACGGAGAACTAATGAACGTGTGTACAGCTAAGTACGTGTGAACAGCTAAGTGTCTACAGGATGAATAAAAATTGATATGAACAACGCTTGGGTTCTATGTGTTTACCCCCCCCCCCCTCCCGAGGAAAATACCCCTCGCAGAAAATATTCCCGCATAGAAAATTTCCTCCCCCCGGGAATATAGGGTTTTCCAAATTTGAGATTTTATTTGAGTTTTTTTAGTTTTGTTGAGAAGATCTAATGGAAAGTGAAAAAGAGGAATTTACACACTTTCCTCACCGACTATCTTAAAAATTTTGACAAAAATTGCAAATCCATTTTTGTTGAAAAGACTCATATGAACTTCTGTGATTTATGGCTGTAGCCGGTGCCAAATTAAAAGCCGGTGCCAATATTGCTTTGTCCCACCTGGTTTGGGAGCCTTTCTACATTTCTGAGCGATTCTACAGGGGCTAAAAAAAATATCTTTTTTAGACTGAAAGTAAAAAGTGTTTGATATTGAAATTTGAACGTATCCTTTAAGGACCACTCAGGCTTGCGCATAAAAACAAAAAATTAAATTGTACGTGAATAATCTTTATTCTTTACGCCCGTTCTTTGTTGGAAAAAATTATACAGCAATTTTTTTTCAATTATCAAAGCAAGTTTAAAGTTGTTGTGGCTTGCACAACTTCCATTTTGTCACATTAGCAGAGTCGGTACTCTCTCTTTCTTATAATGTCAATAAAAAAACTCCCAAAATTCCATTGATTTTGTTTAATATAATATTAGACTTTTCGTTCTTAAATACACGTGACGTTCGAAAATCGGCAGCCTGTTGGCTTCGAATAGCCCTCGTACAATTTTTAGCACAGAAAATAGGACTCGCTTCTGTTAATTTTTTTACACACTGAGAGAAGCGTGTACAAATTTTATCACAGATTTTCATGTACAAGGCGCATAATTTTAGGCGCATAATACGCGTTATTCACTAGCATGAACGGTCTCTTAGGTGAAAAATGATACTCAGCGGTGAGCATAGGCTTACCACGGATATTCATTGGTTTTTTCTCAATGAATTATGTCAAGTTAAAGGCTTGAGCTTGACTTTAACATTTGCTTTAATTAACACAACGGACTTCAAATGGCAAGTTGGATAACATTTTAGAGTGTAGTTATGTAATACTATGTCAAGTGAATGGACTAAGGTAAAGAAAACTTACTAATTGCTGTTCAGTGGCGTAATTTTGTCAAATCTCTGGGGGAGGGGGGGAGTTGGAGTTAATTTTCACAAGTCAACAAGAAATGACAGTGAAAAATGAGTTTTATAGTGCTGTAAAGGCAAAGGTATACAAAAGAAAAACTGATCTCTTTCTGCGGATGCTTCAATTAACTAAGTCTATTGAAAATGCTAAATTTCAACTGGGAGGTATAGTGGAAACTGGGGTCTGAGGAGGTCAAAACAGTTCGTAGCAACAACTGTAAGTAAAGAGTGACCAGGCTCAATAGCAATCGAAACTATAAAAAACGGAAGTTTCATACCGATAAATTCTATAAAAAGAATTGGATTTTTATACTGATTTCAAACAGAGCGGATCCAGGATTTTTTCTTAGGGGGGTGGCGCAAAATAGGTTGATCCGATAAACTTGCGTTAGAGCAAGTTTAATTAACGCAGACTTGAGTTAATTAAGTAAATACACACTACTTTAGACTACGCTAGGGGGGCGCCCCCTGGGTCCGCCACTGATTTCAAATATATAAGTTTAATTAAGTTTTGTTTTACCCATCAAAGGATACGAGCCTGAGAAAATTTGCCTGATTCTCCAAAAAGGGTTTAAACACCCCCTAAAAGTCATAGAATCTGAAGGAAAAATCACACGGATTCAGAGTATCAGAAAAACCCTACTGTAGAGGTTTCAAGCTCCTATCTGCGAAAATGTGGAATTTGTATTTTTTGCCAGAAGAAAGATCACGGTTGCATGTTTATTTTTTCTAAGAGGTGATCATATCGACCCAGTGGGCCTAGAACATCAGGAGAGGGCTCATTCTAACAAAAATTAAAAGCTCTAGTGCCCTTTTTAAGTTACCAAAATATTGGAAGGCAATTAGGCCCCCCTTTCACGCTACTTTATTCCCAAAAATCATCTGATCAAATTTTGAGATAGCCAATTTTGTTCAGCATAGTTGAAAGGACCAATAACTATGTCTTTGGAAATAACATGGCCCCCCAGAGCTCCCGAGGAGCTCTGGGGGGCTCCCGTGTTCTTGTGGAAAATTTTACATTGGTAGGACTTATCAACAACTAGTGAACGTTTGCATGAGCACAAAATTTCGATAGATAAGTCCCTGAGATTAAAAAATAACAATGACAACTTTGATTCGGCATTGGCTTCGCGTATTTTCGTAAATCCGACCCATCTAGTTCTGTTTGACGAGGCAACCTTAATATCAACTGTTAATGGCGTACCACAAACTTTTAAAGAGGTAATTGAGATAAAAAAAATATATGAACCAAAATTTAGCAATAAATAGAGATACTGGAGATATTTCATTAAGCCCAATTTACGACGTTTAATCTTGAAGGACTCAATCAATATTTTCACCCGAAAAAACTTAAAAGAACCTATTTGCATATCTAATGAAAACCGAAATTGTAGACCAGCTAAAATTATTGCAAGACGAAAGATCCTTGCACAATCATCTTGGTAAATTTATTTTCATTGATTCCTGCCTGGTTTTTTTATTCAGTGTCTGTTCTGTCTTTGTACAGTAAACTTCGAAAGGTTAGATTTTCGTTTTTTTTTTCTTTTTTGTTTAGCACTGAGGACGACTTGGCGGAGGTCCTTGTCGAAATATTTGCTTATATTTTGTCATCTTCATGGTTCGCTGGCTGACAAAATCCTCGTTTTTTCACCCTTTTTTTTATTTTATTTTTCATTTTGTTACTTTCTCTCCTTTCTGAGTTTCGTTTATCCAAGTCTTATCCAGTAGTTTTTGAACCAAATTTGAATTTGCCATGTTTTTCTTTGGGAGGTACTTATATTCAGGGGTAGAGGGTTTATGGAGCTAGGGCATTCCTGGGCAATGAAAACTTCTCTATTAAGATATATCTTACTATAAGGAATCTACGAATTTTCATTTTTCTTGTTTTGACATAGAGGGTTTGAAAGGAAAGGGGAGATGGGAGGCAAAAGAAGATTTGTGTGGGCCCTTTTAGGTTTGATTCAGAAAAAAAAACACTAGAACCATGTTCAGAAGAAGGATAGCTTTCAAATGATGTGCTGTTTGATAAGCTTTGAAAAAAAGAGAAAAACCTCATTTGGTCTACCTCTAGACTACCTCCATAACGATAAAAAATAAAATATAATTGAATATAGTCATGCGACACCTCATTTGAAAGCTCCTGGCATAAAGATTTTAAATATATAAGTCTTATGCAATAGTTTTTGAACCAAATTTGAATTTGCCATGTTTTTCTTTGGGAGGTACTTATATTCAGGGGTAGGGTGGTTTATGGAGCTAGGACATTCCTAGGCAAGGAAAACTTCTCCATTTAAGATGTATGTTACTAAAACAAATCTTTTTACGAACTTTCATTTTTCTTGTTTTGGCATGGAGGGTTTGAGAGGAAGGGGAGATGGGAGGCAAAAGAGGATTTGTGTGGTCCTTTTAGGTTTAATGTAGAAAACAACGCTAGAAACATGTCCAGAAGAAGGATAGCATCCAAATGATGTACTGTTTGATAAGCTTTGACAAAAATGAAAGACCTCATTTGGCCTACCTCTAGACTACCTCCATAACAGTAAAAATAAAATATAATTGAATATAGTCATGCGACACCTCATTTGAAAGCTCCTGACGTAAAGGTTTTAAATATTCAAGTCTTATCCAATAGTTTTTCACCAAATTTGAATTTGCCATGTTTTCTTTGGGACGGTACTTATATTCAGGGGTGGGGGGTTTATGGAGCTAGGGCATTCCTGGGCAATGAAAACTTCTCTATTTAAGATATATCTTACTATAGCGAATCTCTTTACGAATTTTCATTTTTCTTGTTTTGACATGGAGGGTTTGAGGGGAAAGGGGAGATGGGAGGCAAAAGAGGATTTGTGTGGCCCTTTTAGGTTTGATTCAGAAAACAACACTAGAAACATGTTCAGAGAAAGGATAGCTTTCAAATGATGTGCTGTTTGATAAGCTTTGACAAAAAGCGAAAAACCTCATTTGGCCCTACCTCTAGATTACCTCCATAACAGTAAAAATAAAATATAATTGAATATGGTCATGCGACACATCATTTGAAAGCTCCTGAAATAAATATTTTAAATATCTAAGTGTTATGCAATAGTTTTTTAACCAAATTGGAATTTGCCATGTTTTTCTTTGGGAGGTACTTATATTCAGGGGTAGGGGGGTTATGGAGCTAGGGACATTCCTAGGCAAGGAAAACATCTCCATTTAAGATATATGTTACTATAACAATTTTTTTTACGAATTTTCATTTTTCTTGTTTTGACATGGAGGGTTTGAGAGGAAAGGGGAGATGGGAGGCAAAAGAGAATTTATGTGGCCCTTTTAGGTTTGATGTAGAAAACAACACTAGAAAAATGTTCAGAATAAGGATAGCTTTCAAATGATGTGCTGTTTGATAAGCTTTGACAAAAAGTGAAAAACCTCATTTGGACTACCTCTAGACTACCTCCATAACAATAAAAAATAAAATATAATTGAATATAGTCATGCAACACCTCATTTGAAAGCTCCTACCATAAAGATTTTAAATATCCAAGTCTTATGCAATAGTTTTTTAGCTAAATTTGAATTTGCCATGTTTTTTGGGAGGTACTTACATTCAGAGGTAGGAGGGTTTATAAAGCTAGGACATTCCTAGGCAAGGAAAACTTCTCCATTTAAGATATATCTTACCATAACGAA
Source organism: Artemia sinica (assembly GCA_027921565.1). NCBI lineage: Eukaryota > Metazoa > Arthropoda > Branchiopoda > Anostraca > Artemiidae > Artemia > Artemia sinica. The sequence goes on from CM051275.1 coordinate 27,315,874, forward strand.
TCTTTTAACGAATTTTCATATTTTTTCTTGTTTTGACACGGAGGGTTTGAGGGGAAAGGGGAGATGAAAGGCAAAAGAGGATTTGTGTGGCCCTTTTAGGCTTAATGTAGAAAAACAACGCTAGAAACGTATTCAGAAGAAGGATAGCTTTCAAATTATGTGCTGTTTGATCAGCTTTGACAAAAAGCGAAAAACCTCATTTGGCCTGCCTCTAGACTACCTCCATAACAATAAAAAATAAAATATAATTGAATATAGTCATGCGACACATCATTTGAAAGATCCTGCCATAAAGATTTTAAATATCTAAGTCTTATGCAATAGTTTTTTAACCAAATTTGAATTTGCCATGTTTTTCTTTGGGAGGTACTTATATTCAGGGGTAGGGGGGGTTATGGAGCTAGGACATTCCTAGGCAAGGAAAACTTCTCCATTTAAGATATATGTTACTATAACAAATATTTTTACGAATTTTCATTTTTCTTGTTTTGACATGGAGGGTGAGAGGAAAAGGGAGATGGGAGGCAAAATAGAATTTATATGGCCCTTTTAGGCTTAATGTAGAAAACAACGCTAGAAACATGTCCAGAAGAAGGATAGCTTTCAAATGATGTGCTGTTTGATAAGCTTTGACAAAAAGTGAAAAACCTCATTTGGACTACCTCTTAGACTACCTCCATAACAGTGAAAATAAATATAATTGAACATCGTCATGCGACACCTCATTTGAAAGCCCCTGACATAAAGGTTTTAAATATTCAAGTCTTATCCAATAGTTTTCGAACCGAATTTGAATTTGCCATGTTTTTCTTTGAGAGGTTATTATATTCAGGGGTGGGGGGGTTTATGGAGCTAGGGCATTCCTGGGCAATGAAACCTTCTCTATTTAAGATATATCTTACTATAACTAATCTCTTACGAATTTCCATTTTTCTTGTTTTTGACATGGAGGGTTTGAGAGGAAAGGGGAGATGGGAGGCAAAAGAGGATTTGTGTGGCCCCTTTTAGGTTTGTTTCAGAAAACAACACTAGAAACATGTTCAGAAGAAGGGTAGCGTTCAAATGTTGTGCTGTTTGATAAGCTTTGACAAAAAAGCAAAAAACCTCATTTGGTCTACCTCTAGACTACCTTCATAACGATAAAAAATAAAATATAATTGAATATAGTCATGCGACACCTCATTTGAAAGTTCCTGACATAAAGATTTTAAATATCTATGTCTTATGCAATAGTTTTTGAACCAAATTTGAATTTGCCATGTTTTTCTTTGGGAGGTACTTATATTCAAGGGTAGGATGGTTTATGGAGCTAGGACATTCCTAGGCAAGGAAAACTTCTCCATTTAAGATATATGTTACTATAACAAATATTTTTACGAATTTTCATTTTTCTTGTTTTGACATGGAGGGTTTGAGAGGAAAGGGGAGGAGATGGGAGGCAAAAGAGGATTTGTGTGGCCCTTTTAGGTTTAAAGTAGAAAACAACGCTAGAAACATGTCCAGAAGAAGGATAGCTTTCAAATGATGTGCTGTTTGATAAGCTTTGACAAAAAATGAAAGACCTCATTTGGCCTACCTCTAGACTACCTCTGTAACAGTAAAGATAAAATATAATTGAATATAGTCATGCGACACCTCATTTAAAAGCTCCTGATATAAAGATTTTAAAATACCAAGTCTTATCCAATAGTTTTTTGAACCAAATTTAAATTTGCCATGTTTTTCTTTGGGAGGTATTTATATTTAGGGGTGGGGGGTTTACAGAGCTTGGGCATTCCTGGGCAATGAAAACTTCTCTATTTAAGATATATCTTACTATAAGCAATCTCTTTACGAATTTTCATTTTTCTTGTTTTGACATGGAGGGTTGAGAGGAAAGGGGAGATGGGAGGCAAAAGAGGATTTGTGCGGCCCTTTTAGATTTGTTTCAGAAAACAACACTAGAAACATGTTCAGAAGAAGGGTGGCTTTCAAATGATGTGCTGTTTGATAAGCTTTGACAAAAAGCAAAAACCCTCATTTGGTCTACCTCTAGACTACCTCCATAACGATAAAAAAATAAAATATAATTGAATATAGTCATGCGACACCTCATTTGAAAGCTCCTGACATAAAGATTTTAAATATCTATGTCTTATGCAATAGTTTTTGAACCAAATTTGAATTTGCCATGTTTTTCTTTGGGAGGTACTGATATTCAGGGGTAGGATTGTTTATGGAGCTAGGACATTCCTAGGCAAGGAAAACTTCTCCATTTAAGATGGATGTTACTATAACAAATCCTTTTACGAAGTTTCATTTTTTCTTGTTTTGACATGAAGGGTTTGAGAGGAAAGGGGAGATGGGAGGCAAAAAGAGGATTTGTGTGGCCCTTTAGGTTTAATGTAGAAAACAACACTAGGAACATGTTCAGAAGAAGGATAGCTTTCAAATGATGTGCTGTTTCATAAGCTTTGACAAAAAATGAAAGACCTCATTTGGCCTACCTCTAGACTACCTCTGTAATAGTAAAGATAAAATATAATTGAATATAGTCATGCGACACCTCATTTGAAAACTCCTGATATAAAGATTTTTAAATATCCAAGTCTTATCCAATAGTTTTTGATCCAAATTTAAATTTGCCATGTTTTTCTTTGGGAGGTACTTATATTTAGGGATAGGATGGTTTATGGAGCTAGGACATTCCTAGGCAAGGAAAACTTCTCCATTTAAGATGGATGTTACTATAACAAATCCTTTTACGAACTTTCATTTTTCTTGTTTTGACATGGAGGGTTTGAGAGGAAAGGGGAGATGGGAGGCAAAAGAGGATTTGTGTGGCCCTTTTATGTTTAATTTAGAAAACAACTCTAGGAACATGTTCAAAAGAAGGGTAGCTTTCAAATGATGTGCTGTTTCATAAGCTTTGACAAAAAATGAAAGACCTCATTTGGCCTACCTCTAGACTACCTCTGTAAACAGTAAAGATAAAATATAATTGAATATAGTCATGAGACACCTCATTTGAAAGCTTCTGATATACAGATCTTAAATATCCAAGTCTTATCCAATAGTTTTTGAACCAAATTTAAATTTGCCATGTTTTTCTTCGGGAGGTACTTATATTTAGGGGTGGGGGGCTTATAGAGCTAGGGCATTCCTAGGCAAGGAAAACTTCTCCATTTGAGATGTATGTTACTACAAACAAATCCTTTTATGAACTTTCGTTTTTCTTGTTTTGACATGGAGGGTTTGAGAGGAAAGGGGAGATGGGAGGCAAAAGAGGATTTGTGTGGTCCTTTTAGGATTAATGTAGAAAACAACGCTAGGAAACATGTTCAGAAGAAGGATAGCTTTCAAATGATGTGCTGTTTCATAAGGTTTGACGAAAATGAAAAGACCTCATTTGGCCTACCTCTGTAACAGAAAAGATAAAATATAATTGAATATAGTCATGCAACACCTCATTTGAAAACTCCTGATATAAAGATTTTAAATATCCAAGTTTATCCAATATTTTTTGAACCAAATTTAAATTTGCCATGTTTTTCTTTGGGAGGTACTTATATTTAGGGGTGGGGGGTTTATGGAGCTAGGGCATTTCTGGGCAATGAAAACTTCTCTATTTAAGATATATCTTACTATAACGAATCTCTTTACGAATTTTCATTTTTCTTGTTTTGACATGGAGGGTTTGAGAGGAAAGGGGAGATGGAGGCAAAAGAGGATTTGTGCGGCCCTTTTAGATTTGTTTCAGAAAACGACACTAGAAACATGTTCAGAAGAAGGGTAGCTTTCAAATGATGTGCTTTTTGATAAGGTTTGACAGAAAGCAAAAAACCTCATTTGGTCTACCTCTAGACTACCTCCATAACGATAAAAAATAAAATATAATTGAATATAGTCATGCGACACCTCATTTGAAAGCTCTTGACATAAAGATTTTAAATATCTAAGTCTTATGCAATAGTTTTCAAACCAAATTTAAATTTGCCATGTTTTTCTTTGGGAGGTACTTATATTCAGGGGTAGGGTGGTTTATGGAGCTAGGGACATTCCTAGGCAAGGAAAAACTTCTCCATTTAAGATGTATGTTACTATAACAAATCTTTTTACGAACTTTCAGTTTTCTTGTTTTGAACATGGAGGGTTTGAGAGGAAAGGGGAGATGGGAGGCAAAAGAGGATATGTGTGGCCCTTTTAGGTTTAATGTAGAAAAACAACGCTAGGAACATGTTCAGAAGAAGGATAGCTTTCAAATGATGTGCTGTTTCATAAGCTTTGACAAAAAATGAAAGACCTCATTTGGCCTACCTCTAGACTACCTCTGTAACAGTAAAGATAAAATATAATTGAAATATAGCAATGCGACACCTCATTTGAAAGCTCCTGACATAAAGATTTTAAATATCCAAGTTTTATCCAATAGTTTTTGAACCAAATTTAAATTTGTCATGTTTTTCTTTGGGAGGTACTTATATTCAGGGGTAGGGGGGTTTATAGAGCTAGGACATTCCTAGGCAATGAAAACTTCTCCATTTAAGATATATCTTACTATAAAAAATCTCTTTACGAATTTTCATTTTACTTGTTTTGACAAGGGGGGTTTGGGAGGAAAGGGGAGATGGGAGGCAAAAAGAGAGGATTATGGGGCCGTTTTAGGTTTGATGTAGAAAATAACCTTTGAAACATGTTTAGAAGAAAGATAGCTTTTGAATGATGTGCTGATTGATAGCTTTTGAATAAAAAATGAAGCAACAAAATTTGTTTGCCTCCACCTCAATAGGCCTAACAGTTAAAATAATATTTTTTTTAATATAGTCATGTAACACCTCATTTGAAAGCTCCTAACAAAGGAATTCCAAATAAAAATGAAAAATTCTGTCAAAAAAAAATATTTCAGTCATTAATTTTAAGTTCACGCTTATATTTGTACTTTTAAGTAAAATATCAAAAACAGCAAAAAAATTCAAAAATTTGGTATCAGTTGAGAGCTGTAAGTTTCAGCAGGTTTTTTTTTAAGGATAATTTTTATTTTCAGAGCTATAGGGTAAGCAATTTTAGGTCAGGGAGATAAACCCGGAGATGGGAGCCAGGAGATAGGCCTAACTTCATCCTGGTGAAATATATATCCTGAATTTGCATATATAGGGGGGGGGGGGCTGAAATTCATTTCCGATAGAAATGATCATTATATTTGTAATCAGCATAAAAAAAGGCATCAAGTGGTAGGCCTATATTCACTTTATGTGGAAGTCAATAATATGATTTGGTAGATATTTACCAGATTTGTATATATATACACTGTCAAGTTAGCCATCTGGTGGTATCCCATTTTTGATCTGGATCCATTCCTGAGTTTTTATAGCCTAGGTTAGTTTAAAAGAACTCAACTTAATTCCTAGATAGCAGAAAGACCCTTATCAAGAAGTTTACCTTATTTTTAGGTTCCTAATCATAAGCTCTTTCAATTCTTAGGTTACGTAGATAATTATAGAGGACGCTGATATAAAAACTCGGATGATTCATCTGAGATTCGGCCTCTCCCAGGCCACTCAGCGCGTCCCCAGGTGGTGGATAGGGGAACGTCCTGTAGATATGCAGGGCACCTCCCGGTAGGGGAGGCGCGGACCAAGGGAGGACCCGGTCTCTGGGGGGTCTTGAAATATACCTGGAGCACCCACGTCTGGGGGCCATAATTTCAGGCGGAGGAGGTGGAATGACCCTCTGATGTGCACTGGGCAGGGCCCATCGGCGTATGGATACGTCCCCGCCAGTCACAAACCTTCTCCCAGCAATGGGAAAATTGCAGGTGATGCAGGACACCAGAAGGCCGCATTATCGGTAGTAGATATAGCCGGCCCCCTGCTAGGGATGGAGAGGAGTGGCTTACCGCCGTCCTGAAATTAGCCAAGAAACCTTCTTTCCTATAAAATATGAAGTGCAAACGATCAAGAACCAGAACCAATACTACCGCGTCCGGGGCAACCAACGAAGTTACCGCGTCCGGGCAACCGACGAAGTTACCACGTCCGGGGCAACCGACGAAGTTACCGCGTCCGGGGCATCCGACGAAGTTACCGCGTCCGGGGCAACCGACGAAGTTACCGCGTCCGGGGCAACCGACGAAGTTACCGCGTCCGGGGCAACCGACGAAGTTACCGCGTCCGGGGCAACCGACGAACTGACGACCCAGAATCTCCCTTTAACAATGTTGACAATTCCAAACCCGGAGGCTATGTTTTCTCCTAAATTGATTTTATCTGTTGGAACCCTGAACGTTAGGGACGCTTGCTAAACAATGCAAAATAGATCTTGTCCTAAATGAACTAAACCGATATAAATGGGATATATTTGGGACTTTCAGAAACACATCTCCCTAGCACCGGCGAAGAAAGGATCGGCAACACTAGTCTGATAGTGTCTGGGAGAACCGATGGCGTCCATCGCCAAGGTTTTGGCTTTTTGATGTCGATTAAGGCACGAAGATCCCTGATTTCTTTAACGCCTGTGTCAGAACGGTTGATTATGATACGAATGAAAGGATCACCGATCAACATCACGATCATACAAGTCTACGCTCCTGACTGCAGCAAACCAGATGAAGAGTCTGACAATTTCTACCTTCAACTGCAAAGCCTAATTGACGCAGTTCCTAAAAAAGACCTTATTGTTGTCATTGGCGACTTCAGTGCTATTGTTGGTAACGATTCTGCTCAAAATGAAGATGTTATGGGTAAATTTGGCCTTGGACGACTTAACAAGAGGGGCGAACGCCTCATTGAATTTTGCAGAGACAGTGATCTAGCCATTACCAATACTCTCTTAAAACATAGAGAACGTCGTAAGGCGACATGGACTTCGCCGGATGGAAAAACCCGTAATCTTATTGATTACGTGCTCGTCTCTAGGCGGTGGAAATCATCTGTGCTAGATACTGTCACCCTCGAAGGTGGCGATTTCGACAGCGACCATTCCTGGTCATGTCTGCACTAAAGATACGCCTGAAATCTTCCACAAAGCTGAATAATAGACCCGCTCGTTTCAACACACATCTTCTCAAAGACCCTCAAACTCGCCAAACCTACATCGATGAACTGTCTACTCAAATATCGGACCTTCTTTCTATTATTCCTGTAACTCTATCTAAAGAGGATATCGACAAACTGGTCACAGACTCCTCTAAGATCATAAGCAAAGTAGCGATGTCCGCCCTAGGAACCAAAAAGGGTGATAAAAAGCCTTGGATAACGAACGAAATCATTTTATTATGTGCTGAGAAACGAAAACACAATAACAGGTCAGACAGAGAGAGCAGGGACAGATATAAGCAGTTGAAGCGTGCTGTAGAAAAAGCCACCCGTAGAGCCCATCGCACCTACATTAAAGACAAATGTGAACAGTGTAAGAGAGTTCGTGAGCTAACAAGCAAGAAAAGCCTCAGTTCTTGTGCACTGCTAGATAAAAATGGCTCTCAGATACAAAGCACAGAAGGTATCCGATCGAGATGGATGGAGCATTTCAAAGAAAAGCTTAATCCTGATATCTTTCCAAACCCTGCTGTCCTGGACCTTTTTCCCGTTACTGTCTCAGACCCTAGCCCACATCCTCTCCGTTCTGAGGTCGAGGATGCAATTCAAGCGCTGAAGACTAACAAGGCCCCTGGCCCGGACGGGATACAGGCAGAACTGCTGAAAGTCCGGTGTAAACCACTTATAGATCTTTTCCACAAGATTGTATCCGGTGCCTGGCAAAAGAGTCATCTCCCAACTTCTTGGTGCGAAGCCACAATTGTTCCACTACACAAGAAGGGGTCAAAGGCAGTATGTGATAACTACCGTCCTATTAGCCTAACAAGTCAAACTGCCAAGATCTTCACCCGAATTATACTCCAACGGATCAGAGCCGTGTCATCCTTAGTCATTTAAGAATACCAAGCCGGGTTTCGCCCTGGGAGATCGACCGTTGATCAAATTTTCACTGTTCGCCAAATTTTAGAGAAATATCTGGAATTCGGTCTCGGCCTGTATCAGCTCTTCATCGACTTAAGGCAAGCATTTGACCTTATTTGGAGAAATGGCCTATGGCATATCCTCCTCCATTACGGAATCCCACGAAACCTAGTAGATCTTATCAAGGATATGTACTCAAAATTTTGGGAGTCGCGTCATGACTAGTGAAGGTCTCACTGACAGTTTCCAGACTTCCGCAGGTGTCCTTCAAGGATGCCTTTTGTCTCCAGAGCTGTGTCAACCTTTTCCTCACAGCAGTCTTATCCCTGGTGAAGACAACTTGTGGCGCTCATATAGGGGGTGTTCAAATAGATAAGCTAGCCTACGCCGACGATATCGACGAAATGGCTGAAACACCCGAGGATCTACAAGCCGTTGCTAACGACGTCTTCGAAGCCACTAGTTCTTTTGAAATGATCATAAATGTATCAAAAACAAAGGCTATGTGCTGCTCACGAAAGCCACAGGATACAGTTAAGCCAGACCTGAAAATTAATGGAGAGAGTATCCAGTGGGTTGACGAGTTCCCTTACCTCGGTAGTCTGATCACCAGCGACAACAGTGTATTAAAAGACATTAAAAGACGTCTCGCCCTCGCGAGTTCCAGTTTCAAGGCCCTTATGCCCATATGGCGAAGCAAGGATTTGTCTCTGCGGCTTAAGACACGACTTTTTGATACCCTGATCATCCCCATCGCAATCTACTCATGTGAAACATGGACACTGAAGGTAAATGACAACCGTCGACTTGCAGCATTTGAAAACTAAGTGCCTCCGCCGCATCGGCGGGATCACTTACCTTGATAGAATCTCAAATGTCGAACTTCTCGAGCGCCTTAAAGTACAACAAACAATTCTCATGAAGATCCAGCTCCAGCAACTTCGATGGCTCGGTCACGTACAACGGATGAGTCGGTCCCGTCTCCCAAAAATCACCTTCGAAGGCCAAATTCACGGTTCTCGTCCTCGTGGTCGTCCCCCAAAAAGGTGGAAGGAAACTTTGCATCTCACCGCCTCTCGGACCTTCTTCGCCTAGCAGAAGACCGTGAAGCATACAAAAGGCACATCCACGCCGTTACGAAGAAAGAGGCCCCAAGACGACCTTCAAGGACGGATGGGACTTAAGTCAAGTCAAGTCAAGATATCAAAAATGAATCTTTTGCGTTTGGAATTATTTTTGTAAGTCCTAAATGGTCCATTAATAATACCCGATTTCATCCATATAACTTTTATAAATATAAAACACTAATTAATGACAGCGCATGTTTCCATTGTGATGTTTATACTCAATTTGATTTTCATTTATTATTTTAAAACTTAAAACTATATTGACATCTGCCAAATATTTTGGGATTTGACTTCTAACAATTTGATTTATACATTTTCATTATTGCTTGTAAACATTTACCGACCTTGAGGTAGGTTAGTGTATCTGTTTGTAAACAAAAAGAAGTAAACAAAATGAATGATCAAGATAAAAATGAAAATAGTCTCAGAGAACATGTTATGATCAATCAATTCGTCTTAGCAGCTGGCTGCTCCAGGGAACAAGCTAGACAAATTCTTCTTTCTGCCCAATGGCAATTCCAGGTAAGTCCAGGCTAATTTCTTTGGCTTTCAATATAATTTGCACATTAGAGGGGGGGGGGGCAAATTTTATTTCTGATGTAAACGGGAGGTAAGTTTTCAACTTTAACCCCCCCCCCCTAATGTGCAAATATATACCCTGAATTGGTATATATGGGTGGGGGTAAAAATCATTTCTGACAAAAATGATTATTATATTTGGAAAGAGCATAAAAAAAGGCATTGAGTTGTATATTCACTTTATTTTTAAGTCTATAATATGATTTGGTAAAAATTTACTATTTCAGCATTAGCATATTAATGCACAATTGGGGCTCTTGAGAGGGAAACATCTTACAAAAATGCTTAGGATACTTCTTAATATGCCAATAAATTATAGTTAATATTTTTTAAGCCACTTCACCCCTTTCCCCTAATGTAAAAATATATACTCCACATTATACCCTTTATTTCTCTTGTGTTTTTCTGTTTCTTGGTTTTGTCAGTTTTGATTCAATAGGCTATATGGGTACACAGGCTGAAACAAGCCTAATATTTGAATAAACAAGTTGATGCATGGCAAAATGAATTGGAAGTATAAATTTAGGCTATATATTTGCATATTAAAGGGCTAGGGGCAAAGTATAGCCTAGTGGAAGTGACTTCTTAATAATACCATTAGCCTAATATTTGAATTTGTCAAAAGTCTTGTTAATAATTTGGGTAAATTTTTGGCAGTTCATATTATTGACTTACAAATAAAGTGAACATACCACTCAATGCCTTTTTTTATGCTCTACACAAATATAATAATTGTTTCAATCAGAAATTCAAATTTACCCACCCCCTCTAATGCGCAAATATATTCCCTGAATTATAACCACACAAAGAAGTTATTAACACTACTTAAGTTATTGAAAAGCAGTTAAAAACATATAACTAGTTTATAAATAAGTTGTTATCCCAAAAATACTTATTTATAACAATTCAAACCTCATTTATTAGGCAACTCAAAAATAAAATGTTTTCCTACCATTTCAAGTTTTCTGAATGCCATTGACAAATATAGTACTGAATTTTGCAGTTCAAAACTTCACCATTGACAATTCATGGTATATTCCAATTTGGGGTATATAATTGCACATTAGGGGGGTGGGTGGGGGTGGGGATGTTTAAATTTAAATTTCTGATAGAAGCAATTATTATATACATAAAGAGCTTAAAAAGGCTTTGAGTAGTATGTTCACTTTATTTGTATGTTAATAATATGAACTGCCAAAAATTTACCATAATTTGGCCTAGGCCTATGTAATTAAGATAGCTTGAATATTTTAACCATATGAATCACTCACAATTTCAAATATACTGATATACATCAGCCAATCCTAATATTGGACATATGCATAGAGCTTAAGCCTCATATAGGAAAATACTGTCAAAACTTGGTCATAGTATCTTAAATTTAGAACAACACATTCAATCACAGACAGAGTTAGTCTTGGACACATTTAATCTAAGTGTTGTGAAAGAGAATAATTGTATTTCAATAGTTAAGATGTAGAGATGGCTTTTGTCTAAATTCAAATGTAAAAAAATCATAAGTTTTCCAAGATTATAGTCAGCTAATTCCAACTAATGTCAGGGCCATGGGCACTCATATGGGGGGGGGGGCAAAGGGGGATCCAGCTCTTCCTGGCTGAATGATGTTGCCTTATGTTTTATGTCTTTCTTTTGAAATTTCTATTATACAGCATTGGAAGTGCTGATTAGAACAGGTAAGCCCCCCTTAAATTCAGCTTATGGGTCTAATCCTCACTATGTAGCAGTATATACATAATGTCTATAATAAGGGCATTTTGTCTATGTATAGGGAAGACACTTTTTAATCAAAATATCTGTTCAAGATTAGGCACTGACCAAATATTAGGCATAAGGGTCTTACTGTAGAAGGTGAATACAATGTTTAATGTATCTTTTTATCTTGTTTTGTAATATGCCTATGCTTTCCTTTGCAAATTCTCTCTTGAGCCCATTAATGTGACATCTTGTTTCTTATTATCTGCCAATACAAAGTGATTAGCATACCAAAAATTCTGAAAAATACTTGAATACTTGCTTATCTCATTCTTAAAAGTCCATTGCTTCACCTTAACCTCCTTTAAAGGAGCGATATATAGGCTATGACTAGGTAGTGCACTCAGGGATAAGATAAATGGTACTTGAATAGCTAATGACCACTTTGACATTTAAATCACCAAAAATTCTTTTTAATACTGCCTAAGAATTGAGTGGTTTCACCATTTGATTTGCCTGAATTTTCTTAGTAAGAATAGGGTTTCCTTGAATATTTTATCTATAAAACAAAACCAACTATTTTCAATGCACTAATAGTCAATAGTAGAGCCTTATCTTAGAAAAATGTAGTCAAGTCTTGGACACATGGTTTTAAAGTTAGAGCAAAGTATTTAAATTGCAGACAAAATCAATCTTGGCTAGATTAAATCTAATCAAGTGTTGTGAAGCCAAATACTTTCTTTTAAATAACAGGGCTGTGGAATTGGAATCATGGAGTCTAAGTTTTTAGTAAATTTTTGCTGAATGGATTTGGAGTTGGTATATTGAAAATATCTATAGTCAGTGTTGGTTATAACTTATGACTGACTCCAAAGCCCTGTTAAATAGGCTAGACTATGGGGGTAATTCCCCTGGTGCAAAGTTTTGTCTAAATTTAAATGTTGAAAAATAAAGCTATCTAAGATTATAGTCAGCAAATCCCAATTAGCCTAGTCCTAATTATAAGGCAATCCTAAATATCTAAAACTGGATAAATGATGTTCAAAATTGGAAGCCTATTGTTCATGTTTTAAAAGAAATGGTTTAGTCTAGATATATATTATTATTATTATTATTCATTTATTGCCCATCAAAAAAAAGGTACATAGACAGAGTAATCACTAAAGTAACAAAAAGATAGAGAAAAAAAAAACACACACAAACACATAAAAATACAAATATATCACAAAAAAATTTATTACATACATTATATTAATACAAACAAACTATTGTGAACAAATTGGTGATCATGGATGATTAAACTTACTTTGAAAATGGATAGAGATTTATTAATTCTAATGTTAGGTTCAGCTAGCTTATACAAATGAATGATTTTATGGTTTCTTGTCCAAGGGGGCAAATATAAAAGATATTTGGCAAATCTGAAGAAGATTGATTGTAGGTGCTGTTATCTGTAACTGTAAAGAATTTCCAGAAAGGAGCAATGTAAAGCAGGTGTGGAAGGGCTGTGGCATTGTAAACAGATGCTAGAAGGTAATGGTTGAAATGTAGTTTGCTTTTTACAATTCCAGCATAAGAAATGCTAATTTTACTCTCAACATGAGAATCAGCAAATAACATATGTGACCAATTGGAAGGCCCAGGTATGTAATATGGTCTGTGGGTTTAACAAGAGAACTGTCCAGGCTTAGAAGAGAAGTAGAGGGATTTTGCCAATTGAAAAGGACAACTTAGGATTTCTCAGAATTAAAAGACAGCCCAATTTTTGAATATTCATACTTGAGGATTTTGAAATTCTGCTCAATGTGCTGGATTGTTTGGCCAAGATTTAAGATATCATCAGCATAACAAAGAAGAGACATATTGATTCTCCTAAGAATGCATGAAGGAAGACACTTTGCCTGAGCATCCAGGACACTATTATTGAGCAGGGTTGGGGAAGTGATAACTCCCTGTCTAGTCCCTTTCTTAACAAGGATGGGGTTCTGAGGAATCACAAGCATATTCAAGGCATTTGAAGAGTTTGACCTCACACAAGAATTAATGCAATTATGTTGGGATTAATGAGGAGCCAATTGCAGGGGAAAATGGGATGGGAGTTTTAAATGCACTCTAAGATTCCTATATAAGTCCCCGAGAACACAGACAACTGATGGGTTTACACCTTGCCTTGCCATATGAAGAAGTATGGACAAATGAATCAAGGAATCAAACATTTTTTTAATGTCATGTTCAGCAAGGATCATACTTTCTCCTGAAGATTCAGCATTGGCAAGGGCAGTACAAACTGCTGTAAGAGCATGAGAACAGCCAAGATTAGCCTGAAAACCAAACTGATATGGGGAATCTAACATTTTTGTCTTAACCCATCAACAAAAGGAGCTCAAAAAGTTTGCATATTGTAGTAGAGATGGTGATAGGACACAAGAGAGGAACATTGCAGCTCAGATTTTCCTTTTTTGGGAATTGGAGTCAGATCTCCAATGCAGAATGAGGAAGGAACAATACCTGTAACTAATATCATTTGCATGAGAAGGCTGAGGTGATACACCAATACATAACTTTCATTAATGATGTGTAGAGTGCTCACCTTATCTATCCCACAAGATTTTTTCTTCTTAAGTTGGGATATGGCTTTTATGACAGCATCACAAGTAACAACAAAATCAAGGTCAGGAGATTCATCAATGATGTTGCAGAGCTTGTCACACAATTGTGACTAAATAGGATCAGGCTTGGAAAATTCATTTGAAAAATGTATCTCTCATTAGCATGAACAGTAGATTCCTATTGGATATGATGTAGAAAGCTTTTGATAGTTAGGATTAGCTGACTAAAGTCTTGCAGAACTTTTTTCAAGCATCTAAACTGTTACCCTTACAGCCTAGCATGTTTAACTACAATTGTTCTGCTTTACAGTGCTTTGTATGATAGATCTGTTGGTCTATGATTTAGATTCTTTGTTATAAGTTTAAGATCCCATGTTCAATACTAGGCAGCATTTAAAACTAGTCAGGATAAGGAATAATAACCATTGTTCTCCAAAGTGATATTGACAGGCTTACAACAAATCTCAACTTCCCCTCAATGCTCCTGGAAATTTTCACCTTAATACCCTTAGCCTTAGTAATAGTTGAAATAACAGTAGTAGAATGCACTTTTTGTCATATTGCCTTTTGGTCAATTGAACAGGAGCTGGTGTTTTACCCCCTGGAAAAATTCCTTCCCACCAAAAACCCCCTTCACAGAAACTTTCCTCACACACAAAATTGAACAGCCACAGAGAAAGTACAAAATAAGATATGATAATTTTATTTCACAAAAAAAAAACAACAACAAAAAAACAAAACATTTTTGCTGCACCTGCTAAGAAAACCCCTAAGGGCTTGTTGGGAGCAGGTGGGAATACTATTTTATATTATTCTACTTGTAAATATCACTAAATCCACACATATACAAAACCATTTTACTTACACAAAATATATACATAAATACTATTCTTTTGCAAGGAAAAATCTTTTGGCTGTGGCCTTGAAGGTTACCAGATGACTTGCATTTTGAATTGCAACCAGTATTATATCCCATACTCAGGGAGCAAAATTTCTTATTACAAAAGAAGCTCTAGTTGTTTTTTCTAAATTGATGTACTAGATTCAATGCTCCTTGTGTATCATGACTGTGGAGATCACTATTAATGAAAAAAATATTTTTGAAAGAAGAGGGAGCAAATTATTAAGATATTTATACATGAAATACTAACTTGATAATCTCTAATTATTGAAATATCAAAAAGTTGATTCTTAATGTAAACATTCATCAATATTTTCAGTAGTGAATATTTTAGGTGACAAAAGTTTAATAACTTTATTTTGAATTTTTCTGAATTTTGTTATAACATGACACAAAATTACTTGCTCATATAGAGCAACCATAGCAAAATAAATTAATCTAATAATACTCTTTGAAACTAAGTTTTTAACTCAGCAAAGCACACCCAGAGATCTTGACAATTTTGAAGCTATAATATCAGAGTGTGTTTTCCATGATAGATTTTCATCTATCATAAACCCAAATATTTTGTTACCCTAACTCTTTTTATTTGATTACCATTTACAATTAGTTCTGAATTAGCTTCAATACTAGATGTTCAAGAAAATAAAATGTGGTTAGTTTTGATGTAATTTAATGTCAAAAGATTTAAATCTGCCCACTCAATAAGCCTGACCAATGCCTTTCTCATTTTATCAAAAAGGAGATTAACCAGTGTTGCAGCAACAAGTAAGAGAGTATCATCTGCAAAAGGATTATACCAGCCTCTGACAAATAATATTTAATTTGATTGATTGTGTCAATTGTGTCAAAGGCTTTCTTTAAATCTAGAAATAAAGCAGCTGGAATTAAACCCAATTGGCATACCTCATTTACCCAATCCACAATCTTGATTGTAGCTATTTCAGTTGATAGTCTTTTCCTGAAACCAAATTGAGTTTTTACAAGAATTTTTATTTTTTCAACATAATCATTTAGACTAGATCCAATTACAAATAGGTGCTCAAACTGTGGATCAGATGTCCTAAGGGGTAACAAAAGGACCAGATATCAAGAATAATTTTAGGACAGGGGCTGGTTGGTCTCCAATCACTTTTGACTTATAAAAAAGGACTACAACTCTCAATTTCTGATTGAATGAGTATCCTCCAAAGTTTCTACAACCACAAGGGGGAGTTTAGGGACGAGGAAGGGGCAGTCTTCTTCTTTTATAGAATTCTGCTAATTTTTTTGGGGTTTAGTGCTGCTTTTTATTTTCATAATGACAGTGTAGACCATAAATATTCCCAGAAATCAAGAGGGATTAAAGGTCAATTTCAGGTGCATTAATTAGGGGGTTCGATTCCCCCCCCCCTAATTGATGTCCCCCCCCTAGACTTTGAAAAATATATTCTAATTTCTATTTCATAGCTATTTTCTATTTTAGCTATTTGCTATATCAAAGTAACAAGACTGGTGAACTGGTTGTTTTTATTTGTCTCCCCTGTGCTTTGTTTTTTCACTGCTATTAAATTGCAATGTACTCATAAACTACCATGGGCGCCCATAGGCTGAATTTTATGGGGGGGGGGGGCTTATCCAGTCTTATTGGCACTTCCAGTGCTTTATAATTGAAATCTCAAGACAAAATATCGTAGGTAGTGCGATAGCGCTGCCTAAGTAAAGAGTGATGTGGGTACAATATATTGTTTTTTTTTAGAACAGGGCATTTCTTATAGAAAGAAATGTCATAGGAACTTCAAAAAGAGCTCATGGAGAGCAACCAGCTCCCCCTCCCCCACGTCAATCAATTCCCCAAAACACATCCAAGTAAAAATTTTGAGATAGCTATTTTGTTCAACATAGTTGAAAGGTCTGGAAAGTATGACTTTAAGAATTACAACCCCCCCCCCCCGCCAACCCTCAGAGCAAGGATTGTAGGCTATGCCCTTGGGGGATATAAGGTTTTTTTTATAGAAAGGGTGGTCGTACAAACCTCAGAAGGGCCTCATTTGATTGATAATAAGAAGTTTTACTGGCCTTTTTAACAGTCAAAAGTGATTGGAAGTCAACCAGTGCCCCCTGTACACCAATCATTTCCCCAAACACATTCAATCATAATTTTTGAGATAGACATTTTGTTCAGTGTAGTTGAAAGGTCCAGAAATTCTGTCTTTAAGTATTACCCCCCCCCCCCCCCCCCCCTCATATAGCCCTCAGGTCAAGGGTTGTAAGTTATGCCCTGGGGCATATAAGGTTTTTTTTTATAGAAATGGTGGTCATATAAACTTCATAATGAGCTCATTGGATTGGTAGTCAGAAATTATAGTGCTCTTTTTAAGAGTCAAAGTTATCAGAAGGCAAATACCCCCCCACACACACACGTCATATTTTCCTGAAATGCATCTGATGGAAATTTTTTATGGCCATTTGTTGTTGTAGAAACTTCGAAAATGGCTCAATAGGTTGGTAATTAAAAGGGCTAGTGCCTTCTTTAATATTCAAAAGTGATTGGAGGGCAACCACAACCCCCCCCCCCCCCCACGCCATCATTTCCCCAAACACTTCCAGTCAAAATTTAAAGATAATTATTTTGTTTGATGTAGTTTCAAAGTCCAGAAATTATGTTTTTGAGGATGATAACCCCCTTGCAGTCCTCAGGGCAAGGGTTGTAAGTTATGCCCTGAGGGCATTTAAGGTTCTTATGGAAACGGTGGTCATATAAACTTCGGAGGGGATTCATTGGATTGGAAATCTGAAGTTGAAGAGCCATTTTTAAGAGTCAAATTTATCGGAGGGCAGCTTTACCCCCCTCACGTCAAATTTTCCCTCAATGCATCCGATAGAAATTTTTAAATAGCCGTTTGTTCAAAAATAGTCCAAGATCTCATAACACAGCATTTGGGGTTGACACAACCCCCCAGAGTATGGGGATAAGGGTTCTAAGCTATGCCTGGGGGGGGGGGGTGTAAGGTTATTATGAAGAGGTGGTCTTGTGAACTTTAGAGGAGGCTCATTTGATTGGAAATGCATAGCTCTAGCTCCATTTTAAGAGCTAAGCGTAATGGAGAAAAAATAGCCCCCCATCTCCCTGATATCCTCTTTTCCCTAAAAACACATGCGATCTAAATTGAGAGACAACCATTTTGTAGCCAATAGTCCAAAGAGAATATAACGATGTCTTCAGCAATCAAATATAAGAAATATTTAGGCGGACGTTGACCAAAATTCAAACAAACTATGAGCATGCGACCTTTCAAAAAGGTGACAAAGCAATATCCCAAGAACAACTTATATTATTTAGATCTTTAAGAGTAAGTTGTGGGGGGATTTTAAATTAACTATGTGTATACTTTTAGTACTACAACTACAGTTACTGTAACTAATGACGCTAAGAGTATCAAGGTGAAACTTCTAGGAAGTGTTTAGGGGGCGTTCCAATTAAACAAAAAAACTGTATACATGCAAGTTTTCAAAAAGGTATATAAACAATATCATACGCAACACTACTCTATAATAGCTAGAAATATCGTTGAAACATTTAAAGAAGCTAATCCAATTCAAAATTAAAAGTTCTAGTGTCCTTTCTAAGAGTAAAAAGAGATTGGAGGGCAATCAGCCCGTCTCTTAAGCCGTTTTTATTCCCAAACACATCTAGTCAAATTTTGAGACAACTATTTTATTCAGCGTAGTAGGATGATCCAGCAACTATGTCTTTAGGGATATTGGGCATGTCAACCCCCACAATTATGCCAAACTATGGATTCTTATAGAAAAAAAAAAAACGAAAAGATATAAACTATTTTTTTCCATGAAAATGACTTTGTAAACAAAAAACGAACAGAAATTCATCTAAAAAAACTTTCCACAAAACAAGCTTTTCAAAGAAAAGTAAAGAGCCCATTAAGCCAAAAATGGGCAGAAATGAAGTCAAGTAATCATCCAAGCATAGAACTACCACAGATCACTATCAATAAATAAATGAAAATCAAAATGAATAGAAATTAGAATAAATAGCCAAATCAAACTCGAAACAAGAAAAAATTAACATTAGTACGGCTGATAACCCCCATGCCTTCTCAAGGCCAGAAAATAATTTGCGCTTTACTGAAAACAAAATATGTTCAAATATTTTTACTTTTTTACTTAAATAAGTAAAAAACTTTTGTTTTTTACTCACTTTTTTTATCCTTTTTTTTATTTTAAGGAATAAATATTAGTGTATGTATATTAAACTAACAATCCACAGTCATTTGTTTCTTTTGTTTCAGTAAAGCCTAAGTTATGTTCTGGTCTTGAGAAGGCAAGGGGGTTGCCATCAGGGCCGTAACCAGAGGTGGGTTACACGGTTTGACCCCCCCCCCCCCGAAATGTTTGTCTGACTCGTAAAAACGTAACAAAAACGGATATAAACAAATTTTGTGTGCGGTTTTTGAGTTTTTTGAGTTTTTTTTTGTACCCCCCCCCCCCCCCCGAATTTTTTTTTTTTTCACCCCCCCCCCCCCCCCCCCCCCCCCCCCGGAAAAAAATCCTGGGTACGGCCTTGGTTGCCAGCCCTAGTAATGTTAATTTTTGCTTGTTTTGAATTTGACGATCTATTTATTATAATTTCTGTTCTTTTTGAGTTTCATTTAATTGTTGATAGTGATTAGTGGTTGTTTATGCTTGGAAGATTATTTGACTTTATTTCTGCCTATTTTTGGCTTAGTAGCGCTCATTAGTTTTCTTTGCAAACTTATTCTGTGGAAAGTTTTTAAAATTAATACAAGTATATGACATTGTCATTCACCCAGGGGGCTGGTGCCCCCTTGCCCCCCCCCCTTATGGGTGCCCATGAAAACTACTATGATGTCAGATCTAAATAGAAGGTGCACCATTGGAACTGCCTTGTCTGACAAACCTAAAAAGGGACCTTACAGATGCTTGGCTTGAACAACAAGGAAAATCCATTGGCTTGAAAAACAAGGAAGATGGCTGCAACCACAATATTTTGCATTGAAAGCATCTTTTTTTTTTTCCCATTTCTCCTTCTCTGCAGCTAGCTGGGCGCTGAAACATCTTAGTGACCTGTTTTTAATGGCTCATTTTAATGAAATTGCAACATATAGTGCCTTTTGTAAGTAACAAAAAATAATTTTTGGAAGTAATTTTAATTGTTGTAACATTGGAAGCTGCAATCTAGTAAATTGTGGTTGCTGTGGTAGCTGATAATTAAGAGAATTAAGAACTATGGCTACCCTCTGTTTTAGGTATATTTACTCAATGTTGTTCAGTTTTTTTTATCTTCATTAAAAAAATCCTTGCTGCCTCCCCCCCCTACATTTTTTGTGAATTGGTGCCACTGATCAATTTCTACCTCCACCCCTGCCCCTTCTTTAGATCTAGTTCTGTATTTACATGACTGCTAAATGAGAGTTACGATGATTTGGCATTAAAATGCACCCTTTGAGGCATCTGCCCTCCTCCAATGTTTATATGATCACCCTTCCCGTAAAAACATTATATTTTAACAATGAGTGACTTGCATAGCTTACAGCCCTTGCCCTGTGGGCTGGAAGAAGGGGGGGGGTCAAATCTGGAGGCATGGTTATTTGACCTTTGGGCAGGATTTAAAAAAATGGCTATCTCAAAATTTTTATCAGATGCATTTGGGGACAATGGAGGGGAATTTTCCATTGGGGATGCCTTAAGCCCAATTGAATATCTCCCTAATCTTGCCCTGAAGGTTTTCAGCTTCTAGTAGCAGTAGCATTAGTAATAATAGTAGCAGTCAAAGTAGTTGTAGTAGCAACACACATATCACCTTTTAGTTAGTTGAATATCTCCCTCAACATTTACAGTAAGTTTCAACCTAATGCTCCAACCTGTTCCTGAGATAAAGATGATCCCCCCTTTTGACAACCTGCATGTATGTAGGTATTGTAATTTTATTTAGTTCAGCTTCCCCCTCAAAATTTCCTGAAATTCTTACCTTAATACCCTTAACCTTAGGAGTAGTTGTGGCAGAATTAGTAGTTTTAGTAGTAGTTTGTAGCAGCATGCTTATCTTGACTTTTGGTGAATTGACCCCCCCCCCTCCCATCATTCCCTGAAAGTTCCAGCTTAATATGTCAAGCCATTCCTGAGACATGCCTCTTTGATAACCGTTATGCACTTAGTGTATTTTGATGTAGTTCAACACTCCCCCAAACATCTCCTTAAAGCTTCACTTAATACCCTTAGCTTTTTTGGACACCAAGGATGCCCCCCCCCCCTAACTTTCCCAATAGCAAATACCATATGTATGGGCGATATGGGCCACATACGATCTTAGCGGATATGGCTCTGGGTGGGTCTTGTCATCCCTCGAGGCATAGTTACTAGACCTTTCAATTATACTTAACAAGGTGGTTGTTATTCAAACTTTTTATTGGAATATTTCTGGGGAAATAAGGGGCGTGGGGGATGTTGCTTGCCATCCAATTACTTTTTATCCATAAAAAAGGCACTAGAACTTTCAATTTTTAATTAAATGAGCACCCTGTAGTATAAAAGATTGAAAGTCAAACTGCCCAGCCATGACAAAACAAAGAGAGAAAAATCTCAAAATGAATAACAAAACAATAAGTCTATAGCCTGTAGGAGGAAAAAATTAGACAAACTGAATGATGTATATTTTGCCTGTTTAAAACTAGGTGTATTCAGCACTAAATATAGAAGAAACAGTTTAAAAGAGTAAAAATAAAATCTAAAATAATTTATAAAATATAAAAATTAGAATATGAAATCTAAAACTAAAAACAATAAGAAAATAAAAAATGACCCAATATCTAGGTTATATTTACAGTTAATACTACTGTGATTGAACACCACATGGTATTTATATCGACAATTATGAGTGACTTCGGTGAACACAAAAGCGACTGGATAAAAACAAGAAAGTGAATATAAAATTACTTGTTTTGTTGTGAAATAATCTTTATGTTAGCATCCAATGTTGCCATTCTTCTTAGTCTTGTATTTACTTCAGCCCCCTGGTGATTTTGTAAGACTTTATTACAATTATAAACGATAGGTTCTTTTTTAAGAAAATTGTCATAAATTAAGTCAGTACTTAAATTTACATTATCTCTATTTACAGAAAGATTAGCAGAAATATGTTTTTTTTTTTTTTTTTTTTTTTTTTTTTTTTTGTTTTTTTTTTTTTTTTTTTTTTTTTTTTTTTTTTTTTTTTTTTTTAATGACTCCTCTAGCCCAATGTGTTAAGCCTCTATTGTTAGAGATGGCTAGGGCCCTTTCAAAAATGATTGAAATGATCAGGGTGGTGGAAAATATGTTCTGCCAAAGCTGAAACAAAAGTTTCAGGAGGTTTTCTAATTTTGAGCCTTATTGATTGAACTACAATGCTCAATAAAATGTTCCACAAACTGTTGGTGAGTTTGGCCAATGTAAAATTTTCCTCAAGAACAAGGAATGCTATACATTAGGCCTTCCTAAACTATGGGTCGCGACCCCAAATGGGGTCGCAAGACATTTTAAAGTCAAGTGTTTAAATATTAAAGTAAAATATTTATAACATACTACAGGAAAAGACATATATTATAAAGTTGATGAATTTTTAAAGACTGAAAGTCTAAAATGGAAAAATTGCTGGAATATGCACAGATGGTGGAAGAGCAATGACGGGCAAAACATTGGTTTTAAGTCCTTTTTTCAAGCTACTCATTATGACCATATAACTTTTACTCACTGCCTTATTCACTTTTTTTTTTTTTTTTTTTTTTTTTTTTTTCAAGAGGCCCTTGCTGCAAAAAAAATTAGCCCCATAATTGAAACCATGTGCTTCAGAATGCTGTTAAGATTACAAATTTTATTAAAAGCCATGCCCTTAACAGTCACTCATTTTCAAATCTTTGTAAGGATATGGATTCCGTCTATACAACTTTATTATTACATGCAGAAGTAAGATGGTTGTCAAGAGGTCAAAGTTTAAGAAGATTATTGTTAGGCCTATTCAAAGACAGAATTAAAATATTCTTAACCAAACGAAAATGTGAACTTGCTGCTTTTCTTCAAACCGACTTATGGTTATCAAAGTTGTGTTATTTGTCGAATATCTTTGCGAAATTAAACGACCTCAAATTGTCTCCAAGGAAAAAATTACGATATATTTACTTCTAATGATAAAATTGAAAGTTTTATTAAAAAGATTAAAATTTGGAAAGATAGGATTGGAGAAAATTTTTTATAAAAGATTTTCCAGTGTCGACAATTTTATAATCAAGAGAAATCACTGTAAAACTTGTATTACAAAAATTATTGTAGATAACTTAAAAGCGCTAGAAACCTAGTTCCGTACGTGCTTCGGTACTTATATACTATCTGTAACACACGTGCTATATTGTTTAAGGAAATTGCTTAAGAAACTAGTCAAACGGTTTTCTTTCAGCGGACAATTCCTATGCTGAGGATTGCAAACCGTGGTTTGTCATTGTGTTTACAACACTTAAATTTTTTTTTCGGGGTTTAGGAGGGAAAAAGGTACCTAGGTTAGGTTAGGTTACGTATTTAATTTATGCTATGCTTAACCCCCACCCGCCTGGTGTGCAAATATATAGCCGAAATTTGTTTGTGAACTTTTATATTTTTATCCTATTTTGTTTTATTTCATTAGCATTAACCAAACTTCACTTTTCGCATCTGTTACAGATAGTTCATAAGTACCCATATTTATCTTAAATACTGATTTCAAAAAGGTAGCTTGGATTTAAAATCCTTTTTGTGTTGATTTAACTGAGATTGAT
Organism: Artemia sinica; assembly: GCA_027921565.1. Lineage (NCBI taxonomy): Eukaryota > Metazoa > Arthropoda > Branchiopoda > Anostraca > Artemiidae > Artemia > Artemia sinica. The sequence goes on from CM051275.1 coordinate 27,339,538, forward strand.
CACATGCCACTTAAAGCTTAAGAGGAATCTGCTGAGCTTTCGAGGGATTCAAACTTAAAACTACGATTTCCAAAAAAGCCCTTGACTGAATTCTGGATCAGAACTAGAACTGAATTTCCCACAATTGCAGATATGGCATTATATACTCTTCTACCATTCAACACCACATATTTATGTGAAGTTACTTTCTGAGCTTTAACACATATCAAACCCCAATATTGTTCATCGCTAAAAAATGTTGAAGAGGTCTCACGTCCAGCAGTGTCAAACATCCCACCAAGCTTTGATAAGTTATGCAATAGAAAACAGGCACATCCATCTCAATAAACTTTTCCTTTCGTTTTGATTTAATGTTTACCACCCAACAACTGCGTTCTAATATATTCGATTGAACTAAGACGGTCAGAATTCTCTTTTATTTATGCTGTTGCAAAAAAAAAAAAAAAAAAAAAATATGCAATTTTGATGAAAAATAGGGTATATAATTTTTGCAAATATAATAAAGACAAATTTTCAACTTTTGTGGAATTTTTTATTTTAGATTTCTGTATGTTTTTTAAACAAATCCTAAAACTATGTATTATCATGTGTATATGTATATTGGGTGTCCGGCGTTTACCCCCCCCCCCGGCGATTACCCCTACAGAAAATACCCCCTCCCTCTAAGAAAATACCCCCCCCCCCCGTTTAAAATAAGGCTTTCCAAAGTTGAGAATTTTATTTCAGTTTTTTTTTTCCGGGGGGGAGGAGTTTTGGTACTTGTGTATTATACGCCACTCACTCAAGTTTACGCTGTGTAAAACTCGAGAACAAACCGGTTTATTCGTTAGTTTCTTTCAGATTAGCTCGAGACAAGACAAAGACAAGTGACATAATCGATGGAAAATTTATAACTTGGGCTATATCTGCACATAAGGGTGGTGGTGGTGGTGGTGAAGTATTTGGACAGTTTGAAGTCAGAAAACATTTCTTACTTCATAATATGCATGAAGAATAATTGTACCTACTTTACCCACCCCTAATGTGCAGTTTCTTCGTTACTTTAGAAAAAAATTGGACTATATATTTGCACATTAGGGGGGGGGGATAAAGTATAGCTGGTCTGCATGCAAAATGTGTTAGGTATAATTATTTTGCATATTATTGAGTAAGAATTGTTTTCTGACTTCAAGCTGTCCAAATACTTTACCCCCCCCCCTTATGTGCAAATATATAGCCCAAATTTATATATTTAATTATATATTTTGCATCTATTCTGTCACTTGTCCTTGTCTTGTCTCACGCTAAGCTGAAAGAAACTAACGAAGAAACCGGCTTGTTCTCGAGTTTTACACAGCTTAAACTTGAGTGAGTGGTATAAATAATAAGTGAGTGGCATAAGTACCAAAATTACTTTTCCCTACGGAAAAAAAACTCAGACAAAAAATTCTCAAATTTAGAAAGCCTTATTTTCCACGGGGGGGGGCGTATTTTCCGCGGGAGAGCGGATATTTTCCGGGGATATTTTCCACGGGGAGATATTTTCCGTGGGGAGTATTTTTCCACGGGGGTATTTTCCGGGGGGGGGGGGGAAGTAAACACCTAGGACCGTGTATCGTTACCTAATAAATTAATCATCAAAAAATATGTATTTGTCTTTCAATTATATTTATATGGGGTCGCCAGGAAACTTGCAGTCGTAAATGGGGTTGTAAGTGAAAAAAGTTTAGGAAGCCCTGCTATACACTACTCCCTAAATTGCCATGAGTCCAGTCTTTTCCAGAAACAGTTTGTATAATCAATAAAGCTCAGTTTATGGAAAAAAAAAACTGAATTTCATAATCATTTTTATTTTTTATACAATTGTTTTGTTTGTTCATGCAAGTCACTTATAAGTGTTGATATAGCCTAAATAGCCTGTGGTCTTCAATCACAGTAGCATTAATTGTAAATATAGATAATGATTCGTTTCTTATTTTTGTGTTGCTTTTAGTTTTAGATTTTATATTTTAATTTGAGAGTTTATAGGTTATTTTAGACTTTATCTTTATTCTTTTAATTAGTTTCTTCTATATTTTTAGTTTAGTTTATAGTTATTAGTTTCTTCTATATTAGAAGATGCCTAGTTTTAAAGAGGTGAAATATCCATTATTTAGTTGGTCTTTTCCTTTCTTTTTACTGGCTGTAGGTTTGTTGTTTTGTTCTTTGTTTTGAGATTTTTCTCTCTTTGTTTTGCCCTCTGAAGTATCTATGAAGACTCCTTTCATACAAAGTGCCATGGTAAAAAAAAAAAAAAAAAAAAAAATAAAAAATAAAATAGTTTTCTTTACTTAGGCAGTACTATTGCATTGTCCATGATTAATAAGTATACTTTTTGAAATCCAGTTTTGGCACATATGTTTTTACTTCTCTTTATTTTGAAACATTACAACATTCAACAGCTTTTCAGGGACAAAAATGTTTGAAACTTGAGTGCCACCTCTAATATCATTACCCTTTGTTTATTGTTGCAATAAATTGATATTTTTTGTATTTTTCTGTTTTATGATGAAGCTTTTACAAATATGAGGATCAGGAATATTTTCTATTGCTGAAAATAATCAAAATATCCATGTAGAAAAATTATTCAAGGTTTCGAAACCATACAGAAAATGGTCAAAGAAAAAAAACCCCATGAAAATATGAATAATAGGCCTATAGTTTGTTTTTGTATATTATAAAGTATAATGTTTTATTATAGTGTTGTTTTAGAAGTCTTGTATATAGCTCAGAGCCACATCTGGCTCCATTAGAGGGGGCTGGGATGAATTGCTTTGGTTGCAACCATTAGGCCTATTTTTGGTAAGAGAGTGGGTAATTTAATGTATTTCTGTTTTGCTATCCTTTAGTCTGAGAATTATTGTTTACAATTACTGGTGTTTTAGAGTTCAAAAGGATTACAAACATTTCCAAAAAATAGCTAATGCCATACAGCGTTGATGGTTGTTTGTAAATCTATTTTGTAGGTCAAAAATGAGATAAAAACAACAAATACGCCATTTAAGCCCTGCTGTAGATTGAAACCTTTTTTCCACTTTAATAATCATGGCATCATAATTCATCTCAGATCCCTTAATTGTGCAAGATGTAGCCTATTCCTAGATTTTGTACAAAAATTGGCTGATTTTGTAGGCTTGATTTTGTTTTACTTATCTCATGTCAGCTAGCACAAAGAAGTTAAAAATGGTGAATAAAATACAAACACAAATGGACTTACATCTGAAAAAACTATTATTGTTGTTTAAAAGAAAATTAAACGAGCTCCCTATGATGACAAAACACTACAGTTACAATCAGTGAGAACAATCAAACAGTTGGAAAGTATAATATTTTGCTGGTTTACGGATGCTATATGTTTTTAATATTATATAGTAGCTTAAAGTATGTCAATGGCAAGAAATCAACATTTGATGCTGACCATCAGCGTTGAGAAGACTACCATGGTACATAAAATACTTGCCTGTTCTAATTCATTAAATTTAAAAACAACTTTCCACACCACAAGTTTTTCAAAGAATAGTAAAGAGCTACATTAAACCGAAGAATAGCAGAAATAAAGTCAAATAGTTTTTCAAGCATAAAAACTACTTATTCCTAGCCTTAGCGACTTAGTCTTCGTAACATTGATTTTCAAACCTATTCTTGCAGCACTGAACTCGCAAAACCTATAAATGTGCATCCATTTTGCTAAAACTTTCATCTAGAATGCTTAAATCATGAGCATAATCTTAGTCCAGGAGAGTTGTACTTCTCCATTTGATTCTGTGTTCTCCGATTGCCTTTGCTGAGCTCCTTAAGACAAAGTCTATCAAAATGATATATGTAAATGTGGTTAGAACACATCCCTGCTTATCTTCTGATTTTATGCAAACCCAGCTACTAACCTCATTTTTCTACCTTAACTACAGCAATTTTATCCTTGTGCATATCACTAATCACTTTAGTGTATTTGCCTGGTTTACCATAAAATGATAAAGCCTTTGCTAAAGCTCTCCTATCAGCTGAATCAAACGCTTGCCCATAATCTATAAAACTGAGGACTAAAGGTGTTTGATGACTTAGTCACTTCTAAAATATTAATCTAAAAGTGAAACTTTGGTCAACACTCCCTCCATCCTTCCTAAAACCATACTGTTCTTCTCCTAAAACTTTATCTACAGCATCTCTAAGTCTAAAAAATATCATCAAACTGAGTAATTTGTTACCTACAGAAACCAGGCTAATGCCTCTTAGTTACCACATTCAGACATATCTATAAGCATACAAGTTGAAGAGTTCTTTTTGATTATAATTTATTGTTTAGCTATTCTGACTGAACCATCGTTTTACTCGTTTTTAACTCAGTATCAGCAGTTTTTACAAGTTTCAATTCTTTGCTTTTTTGTCTAATAAGGCAAATATCAAATTGAAGATATGGTCATCAATGCTATTATAGCAAAAAAAGCCCTTAATACTTACCTATGAAAACTTGATTTTTCAAATCAAATTAATTTATTTAACATAAAAAATACAAACAAATTTACAGCAGCCATCTAAAAAAAACCCGAAGGTTTGTTTACGATGGCTGCAAATCCATTATCACAAAGCTCTACAACTACTACATAAAAAAAAAAAAAAAAACACATCCACATAACAACTATCTTTTTGTGGGGAAAAAAACCAGCATTTGAATTAAATCAGCCTAAAGAACATCTCCTACTCTAAAAGGATTACTCTCAAGAAATTTGCAAGTGAGAAATATCAGCCATCATCCTTACAACACCCACTCGAAAAAAAAGAAAAGAAAAAAAAAGCAACAACAGAGGTTGAAAAAACAAATGAGATACTTCTAATTAAATCAACTATGACAAATTCAATAAAGCATCAGCTAGGCTATAGAGCCGACGCGGTGAGCTTTGACTGGGTAATTTCGCAAAAATGCGACCTTTGTCTGTCCAAGCATTTTTCACACCAAACATTTTTCACACCAAACATTTTTCACATTCAACTTTCTAATCATTCAAATCATCACCCAAAAGGTAACGCTTCAATCTACTCTTGAGCTAGGTTACATTATCAACTTGTCTAATACCACCCGGGAGGGAATTCCACACCCCCGGTCCCGCAAAACGAGGCAGAAACGCAGCACGTTGAGTATTCCGGAGCTCAGATGCAAGGTCGTTCGCATTTCTAGTCTCATGACAGTGATAAGATGAATTAGCTTTAAAAATTTCCCAAAATATCTCCGGTGAACACTTATTCAAACATTGACAAATAAAAATTGCTAACTGGTAATCCCGTAACTGATAAATATTTAAAATTTTTAAACTTGTAAAGCAATTCAACGTGCTGTTTTCAAACTGAATATAATTACCTAAAAAACGAACTATTTTATTCTGTAAAATTTGGACCTTTCTAAAACTTGAAATAAAACTACTAGTCCATAGCATGCCACCATACGATAAATAAGGGCTAACAATAGAGTGATATAGTAAAAGTAAAACATTTGACGGTAGTTGATTTTTCAGTCTTCTTATCACACCCAACCCTCTTGAAATCTTAACTGCCACAAGATCACAATGTGATATCCAGCTTAATTAAAATCAAGACTAAAGCCCAAGTATTTAACACCATTTACATGCTCTAAAAATTCACCATTAAAAACAATTCTATTATCTAAAACACATGAAACTCCACTTCTGCAAAATGTTATGAAATTTGTTTTTGAAATATTAACTGCCAAATAACTAGAATTTGTAAAACTTATCAATTCAGCGAGGGCCTTATTTGTCTTCTCAATTAACTGGTTCAGACAAGTAGCTGTAATCGTAAACACCGTGTCATCAGCAAAATATCAGTGCATCTGATATATAAAAACGCATGGTATCAACGTAAATCAGATAAAGAAGTGGCCAAGCCCGGAACCCTGAGGCACACCAGAATTAACGATAAAAGTTTTTGAAATAGAATCTTGAATACAGACTCGAATAATTTGCTGGTTAAGATATGATTCAAACCATTTCTGGATAACACCTTGGATACATAAACGGCTTAGCCTGCGCAATAAAATTTTATGAACCACCATGTCAAAAGCCTTTCTAAAGCCTATAAATACTGAAAGTACCAGTACACTTTTTCGAGAGCACTATTAATGAAATCTGTTAGGTGCTGGACTGCATGTATTGCAGAGTGGTTTTTCCTGAATCCAAACTGGGTATCACTAAGAAAACCGTAAGTAGTAAGATGGTTATAAAATCGCATCACTTTTTCATACAGCTTAGCAAATACGGGCAATATTGAAATCGGCCTCCAATTAGACGGATATGTCTTTTGATGAGGCGATACCCAAACTCTTGTTTGTAGTTATTTTTATTCGATTCAAACTTGGTTTGCATATTCAATTTAAGTTTCACTCGTTTTAAGATTTATTTATTCATTTACATTAATATATATATATTGTATGTTTGTTCGTATTGATTGTTTATTTAATTTTTGTTCGTTTTAAGTTTCATTTATACTTTAATAGCAAACTATTTTTTTTTCGTTTTAAGCTTGATTTTCATATTCAATCTAAGCATTACTCGCTTTAAGATCTATTTATTCATTTATATTATTACTTGTTGTGTGTTTTTTGCTATGATTGTTTATTTAATTTTTGTTCGTTTTGGGTTTCGTTTATTCCTTAATAGTAATTTATGGTCGTTCTGAGTTTTGAATTTTAACAGGTATTTGTATCTCCTGAGCCTAAGTTTAAAATGGCTTTTACTTTTCTTTGAAAAACTTATTTTTCTGAAAGTTTTTCAAATTAATTTTTGTTCGTTTTTGATTGCAAAAAGTTTCAAGTTTTTATGGCATGGGGGGGGGGGCTTACTGTCTGATTATTCTTGACTTTAAAAAAAAACGGATCTAGAACTTTCAATTGAAATCAAATGAGGTTTTTTTCAAAGTCTATACGATTACCTCTTTGATAAAAAACCTTATATATGAACAATAGACAGCTTGTATAACTTGTGAACAGCGATTGACAACAATGAATGGATTGAAAAAATAGCAAGTTTAATTAACGCAATCTTGCGTTAATTAAGTAAATTACATTACTTTAGACTAAGTTAGGGGGCGCCCCCAAGCCCCTCCCCTGGATCCGCCACTGCCTTACACTCTCTGCTTCTTTCCTTGTTAGGGAGAAGAGCAGATGCCTAATAGGTGTGTGTTAATACCAAAACATTCTAACTCTCATTGAACCTTCAGGTATAAACAGAATTAGTTTCAAAGCAAGGGGTGGGGAAAAAGGGCATGGGGGTTATTTGCCCTTCGATCAATTTGACTCTTAAGAGCTGGACTAGAACTTCCAATTTCCAATCAAATGAGCCCTCTCTGAAGTTTATACGAGAATCCCTTCCTGCCCCCGGGCCCTGGGGGGTTTTGTCGACGCCAGAGTTTTGTTACTTAACCTTTCAACTATTTTTAACAAAATGGTATTTTTAACCCTTGCATATAAAGCAGCTCTGAGGGGAAAAGAATAAAAAATATTGAAGCTATATAAGATTTATTCATTCATTTATGTTTGCACCGGTTATCTTTATGTTTGTAAGATAGTTAATTTTAATTTCTGGTCGTTCGGGGTTTTAGGCTTCTGCAGTGAGGCGATTACCAAACTCTTGTTTGTAGTTATTTTGTTCGATTCAAACTACGTTTAATAAAATGGCTGTCTCAAAATTTTGATTGGATGTGTTTGGGGAAAAGGAGGGCGTGAGAGGGGGGTTAGCTGCCCTCAAATCACTGTCGACTGTAAAAAGGGCACTAGGCCTTTGAATTTCCAATCGAATCAGCCTTTTTTGAAGTTTCTACGATACCGCCTTCTATAAAAACCTTATATGCCCCAGGGTATAACTTAAAACCCTTTCCTTGAGGGTTGTGGGGGAGTGTCCTCCTCAAAAATATATTTTCTATCTGAAAATGAACTACGCGGAGCAAAATGGCTATCTCAAAATTTTGATTGGATGTGTTTGGGGGAATGACGGGCGTAGGGGGGGGGGGGGCTAGTTGCCCTCCAATCACTTTCGACTATAAAAAAGGACACTAGCCTTTAAAATTTCCGATCGAATGAGCCTTTTTTGAAGTTTCTACGACAACGCCTTCTATAAAAACCTTATATGCCCCCAGGGCATAACTTAAAACCCTTGCCCTAAGGGTTGTGGGGGAGTGTCCTCCCCAAAAACATATTTTCTATTTGGAAATCAACTACGCTGAACAAAATGGCTATTTCAAATTTTTTTGGGATGTGTTTGGGGCAATGACGGGCGTGGGGGGGGGGGCTAGTTGCCCTCCAATCACTTTCGACTATTAAAAAGGACACTAGCCCTTTGAATTTCCAATCGAATGAGCGTTTTTTTTGAAGTTTTCTACGACGACGCCTTCTATAAAAACCGTATATGCCCCTAGGCATAACTTAAAAAACCCTTGCCCTAAGGGTTGTGGGGGAGTGTCCTCCTCAAAAACACATTTTCTATCTGGAAATCAACTACGCTGAACAAAATGGCTATCTCAAAATTTTGATTGGATGTGTTTGGAGGAATGAAGGGCGTGGTGGGGTTTGCCGTCCAATCACTTTCGACTATTAAACAGGACACTAGCCCTTTGAATTTCTAATCGAATGAGCCTTTTTTGAAGTTTCTACGACAACGCCTTCTATAAAAACCTTATATGCCCCCAGGGCATAACTTAAAACCCTTGCCCTGAGGGTTGTGGGGGAGTGGCCTCCTCAAAAACATATTTTCTATCTGGAAATCAACTACGCTGAACAAAATGGCTATCTCAAAATTTTTATTGGATGTGTTTGGGGAAATGATGGGCGTGGGGGGGGGGGCTAGTTGCCCTCCAATCACTTTCGACTATTAAAAAGGGCTCTAGCCATTTGAATTTCCAATCAAATGAGCCTGTTTTGAAGTTTCTACGACAATGCTTTCTATAAAAAACCTTATATGCCCCCAGGGCATAACTTAAAACCCTTGCCCTAAGGGTCGTGAGGGAGTGTCCTCCTCAAAAATATATTTCCTATCTGGAAATCAACTACGCTGAACAAAATGGCTATCTCAAAATTTTGATTGGGTGTGTTTGGGGGAATGATGGGCATGGGGGGGGGGCTAGTTGCCCTCCAATCATTTTCGACTATTAAAAAGGGCACTAGAACTCTCGATTTCCAATCGAATAAGCCCCCTTTGAAGTTTCTACGACGACCCCTTCCTTATGAATGCCCCTGGGAAAAAAAATAATAATAAAACATTTGAGCCATATGGCCTTACCTCTGATAAGCCTGTATCCTAGAATATTATATAACGACAGAACATGCTCAGAAGTTAAAAAAGTTTCACAAAAGCCAATTACATCAAATTTACTATTCACATTATCAATTAACTGAAGAATTTCATAATACGTTGAAGTTACATGGCAATTCCAATGACATAGACAAAACAACCTTGCATTCACCTCTAATCCTGAAGAAGTCACATCCACATAACAACTATCTCTTTGCGGGGAAAAATCAGCATTTATACTTTCCGGAAGTAAATCATCATAAAGAACATCTCCTACTCTAAAAGGATTACCCTCTAGATATCGCAAGTGAGAAATATCACCCACCATCCTTACAACATCCACTCAAAAAAAAGACACTTCTAACTAAATCAACTATGACAAATTCAGTAAGTATCAGCTTGGCTATAGAGCCGACGCGGTGCGCTTTGGCTGGGTAATTTTGCGAAAATGCATTCTTTGTCTGTCCAAACATTTTTCACACCGAACTTGTCCCGTGCACTATTTAATTGCCTTTCTACGTTTCGTAAGAAATTCACTGACATAAATTCCGGATCCAGCTAATTTTATTTAGTTCTAAACACTTTGTACACAAGTTCTTTTGATACCAACTTCAGTGAAACTGGGGCCACAGGATCTGGATTTCTGCGGGCTATATTCGAGAATCTTCTGTAGAGTTGAGTCTGAAACGCTGAATTGACACAGAATGTTCCCTAGTAATAGTCGAAACTCCCATAGTTGACTTAACAAGGTTTAGGACAGTCGTATCAAGATCTGAGCCAGGTCTTATTCCTGAGAATATCAGGCAGTCTTGCATAGCTTCCTGTTCAAAATCATCAAGTTTGTTCTCCATTGTAAAAATACGATTTTCTAGTGCTTCAATTTGAGTCTTTAGTCCTCTTAGTAAGTTTTTAATGCGCTCAAGCCTCGGATCAAAGTCTAGCACTTTAGCATCATAAATTTCTTCAGTGATAATTTGGTTATTTATCTGTACAGCACCAGAAGACCCAGTTCCAATGTTTTGCGTTATTTTTTTTGTAACACGTTTTTCTATATCTGCCACTAGCTTAGTCTTAGTTATCGTATCTTCTTCCTGGGTCGCAGCTAACCGTTGAAAAAGTCCAGAAATAGACGAACTAGAAGAATTTTCAGACGTCCCTGTTCTTGCAAACTCTTTATATATATTGGGGAAAGTCGCTACTTCTGTGAACGCTTGTCCCGCCTTTTTAGTTTTCGATCTCTTTGCTTCATTAATATTCTCTGCATAAGAAACTAAGCAATCTTCACTAACTGTCTGCTTGTCATGAGTACCGTAGCAGAATACTAGATAACTCGGTCCATTTCTAGTAGAATTTCTTCCAAATATCCTAACTGGTCAAGGGGGTAGTTAACAAACTTGGCTAAAGCAAGATCTGTGATAGTAAACATCTCTTGTTTGGACAATCAGTCTATCAAGAAGCACATCGGTAAATATATATATATATATATATATATATATATATATATATATATATATATATATATATATATATATATATATATATATATATATATATATATATATATATATGTATATATATATATATATATATATATATATATATATATATATATATATATATATATATATATATATATATATATATATATATATATATATATATATATATACGAAAGGGGTCTTATAGTCGTGACAGCACACCATATATGGGCATAGTGTCCCTAGGGAGATGGAACACCTGTGCTGTCAGTCATTAATCAATTGTTTCCGGGCAAAGTTGATTAATGTCTGACAGGTGCTGTAAATCATTAATCAAATTGTTTCCAGGCGAAGTCTATTAATGTCTTTGATGTATTTCCAAGGATAATTGTTTCTGGAAGTCTATTAATGTCTTTGGAGTTCTTCCAAGAGAATTGTTTCCGGGCGAATGTTTTGATCTTAGAGACGAAGAGAATTACGCGGGAAAGGGTTTCCCAGTAATTTGAAATGTGACAGCGCAGGGATGTCAAAAACAAAAGGAACACGCAGAAATTACGTTTAGGGATTATTTGGGCGAAACCGTTTTAGACATTTTAGGGAATTATTTCGGCGAAACAGTTAGAGACATTTTAAAAGATGATTTTAGAAAAGGTTTTAGAAGAGAATTTGAGGGTAAAACTCTGTGGTCGTTATAATACACAAGTTCCATTTGAACAGTGTCGTGAGGTCCTCTACCCCAACCCTGAAGGAAGCCCCGGTCCTCAAAGGTCCCCCGGTTTCCTAGTAATTTCAAATGTGAGGTTATGTTATGTTATATTATGCTATGTTATGTTATGTTAGGTTATGTTAGGTTAGGTTATGTTAGGTTATGTTATGTTATGTTATGCTATGTTATGTTATGTTAGGTTATGTTTATGTTATGTTATGTTATTTTCGTTTCAAAGGGCATTTCAGAGCAATTTCCTTTCTTAGTGACCGTCCTAAACCCATTTTACAAATTGAAGTACCCATCCTTTTAGCTTAGAGTTTTAGTTTGGTTTAGTTTTAGTTAAAAGTTTAGAGTTTTTAGCTTAGAGTCTTAGCTTAGAGTTTTTGTTAGAGTTCTAGTTTAGTTTAGTTTTAGTTAAGAGTTTAGAGTTTTTACCTTAGAGTCTTAGCTTAGAGTTTTAGTTAGAGTTGAAGTTTAGTTTAGTTACAGTTAAGAGTTTCGAGTTTTAGCTTAGAGTCTTACCTTAGAGTTTTACTTAAAGTCTTAGTTTGGCTAAGTTTTAGTTAGGAGTTTCGAGTTTTAGCTTAGAGTCTTAACTTAGACTTTTTTGTTAGAGTTCTAGTTTAGTTTAATTTTAGTTAAGAGTTTGATGTTTTACCTTTGAGTTTCAGTTAGAGTTCTAGTTTAGTTTAGTTTTAGTTAAGAGTTTGGTGTTTTACGTTAGAATCTTAGCTTAGAGTTTTAGTTAGAGTTCTAGCTTAGTTTTAGTTTTAGTTAAGAGTTTAGAGTTTTTAGCTTAGAGTCTTAGCATAGAGTTTTTGTTAGAGTTCTAGTTTATTTTAGTTTTAATTAAGAGTTTAGAGTTTTTAGCTTAGAGTCTTAGCTTAGAGTTTTATTTAGAGTTCTAGTTTAGTTTAGTTTAGTTACAGTTAAGAATTTAGAGTTTTAGCTTAGAGTCTTAGCTTAGAATTTTACTTAAAGTTATAGTTTGGTTAAGTTTTAGTTAAGAGTTTCGAGTTTTAGCTTAGAGTCTTAGCTTAGAGTTTTTGTTAGAGTTCTAGTTTAGTTTAGTTTTAGTTAAGAGTTTAGAGTTTTACCTTAGAGTCTTAGCTTAGAGTTTAAGTTAGAGTTGAAGTTTAGTTTAGTTACAGTAAGAGTTTCGAGTTTTAGCTTAGAGTCATACCTTAGAGTTTTACTTAAAGTTTTAGTTTGGCTAAGTTTTAGTTAAGAGTTTCGAGTTTTAGCTTAGAGTCTTAACTTAGACTTTTTTTGTTAGAGTTCTAGTTTAGTTTAATTTTAGTTAAGAGTTTGATGTTTTACCTTTGAGTTTCAGTTAGAGTTCTAGTTTAGTTTAGTTTTAGTTAAGAGTTTGGTGTTTTACCTTAGAGTCTTAGCTTAGAGTTTTAGTTAGAATTCTAGTTTAGTTTAGTTTTAGTTAAGAGTTTAGAATTTTAGCTTAGAGTCTTAGCATAGAGTTTTTGTTAGAGTTCTAGTTTATTTTAGTTTTAGTTAAGAGTTTAGAGTTATTAGCTTAGAGTCTTAGCTTAGAGTTTTTGTTGAAGTTCTAGTTTAGTTTAGTTTTAGTTAAAAGTTTAGAGTTTTTAGCTTAGAATCTTAGCTTAGTTTTTTTTTTTTTGTTAGAGTTCTAGTTTAGTTTAGTCTTAACTTAGAGTTTTTTGATAGAGTTCTAGTTTAGTTTAATTTTAGTTAAGAGTTTGATGTTTTACCTTTGAGTTTCAGTTAGAGTTCTAGTTTAGTTTAGTTTTAGTTAAGAGTTTGGTGTTTTACCTTAGAGTCTTAACTTAGAGTTTTAGTTAGAGTTCTAGTTTAGTTTTAGTTAAGAGTTTAGAATTTTTGCTTAGAGTCTTAGCTTAGAGTTTTTGTTAGAGTTCTAGTTTTTTTTTAGTTTTAGTTAAGAGTTTAGAGTTTTTAGCTTAGAGTCTTAGCTTACAGTTTTTGTTGAAGTTCTAGTTTAGTTTAGTTTTAGTTAATAGTTTAGAGTTTTAGCTTAGAGTCTTAGCTTAGAGTTTTTGTTAGACTTGAAGTTTAGTTTAGTAATAGTTAAGAGTTTAGAGTTTTAGCTTAGAGTCATAGCTTAGAGTTTTACTTAAAGTTGTAGTTTAGTTAAGTTTTAGTTAAGAGTTTTGAGTTTTAGCTTAGAGACTTAGCTTAGAGTTATAGTTTAGTTTAGTTTTAGTTAAGAGTTTGGTGTTTTACCTTAGAGTCATAGCTTAGAGTTTTAGTTAGAGTTCTAGTTTAGTTTAGTTTTAGTTAAGTGTTTAGAATTTTAGCTTAGAGTCTTAGCTTAGAGTTTTTGTTAGAGTTCTAGTTTTTTAGTTCTAGTTAAGAGTTTAGAGTTTTTAGCTTAGAGTCTTAGTTTAGAGTTTTTTGTTTAAGTTCTAGTTTAGTTTAGTTTTAGTTAAAAGTTTAGAGTTTTTAGCTTAGAGTCTTAGCTTAGAGTTTTTGTTAGAGTTCTAGTTTAGTTTAGACTTAACTTACAGTTTTTTTTATAGAGTTCTAGTTTAGTTTAATTTTAGTTAAGAGTTTGATGTTTTACCTTTGAGTTTCAGTTAGAGTTCTAGTTTAGTTTAGTTTTAGTTAATAGTTTGGTGTTTTACCTTAGAGTCTTAGCTTAGAGTTTTAGTTAGAGTTCTAGTTTAGTTTAGTTTTAGTTAAGAGTTTAGAATTTTAGCTTAGAGTCTTAGCTTAGAGTTTTTGTTAGAGTTCTAGTTTATTTTAGTTTTAGTTAAGAGTTTAGAGTTTTTAGCTTAGAATCTTAGCTTAGAGTTTTTGTTGAAGTTCTAGTTTGGTTTAGTTTTAGTTAATAGTTTAGAGTTTTAGCTTAGAGTCTTAGCTTAGAGTTTTTGTTAGACTTGAAAGTTTAGTTTAGTAATAGTTAAGAGTTTAGAGTTTTAGCTTAGAGTCATAGCTTAGAGTTGTACTTAAAGTTGTAGTTTAGTTAAGTTTTTAGTTAAGAGTTTCGAGTTTTAGCTTAGAGACTTAGCTTAGAGTTATAGTTTAGTTTAGTTTTAGTTAAGAGTTTAGTTTTTTAGCTTAGAGTCTTAGCTTAGAGTTTTTGTTAGAGTTCTAGTTTAGTTTAGTTATAGTTAAGAATTTAGAGTTTTAGCTTAGAGTCATAGCTTAGAGTTTTAGTTAAAGTTATAGTTTAGTAAAGTTATAGTTAAGAGTTTAGAGTTTTAGCTTAGAGTCTTAGCTTATAGTTTGTGTTAGAGTTCTAGTTTAGTTTAGTTTTAGTTAATAGTTTTAGAGTTTTAGCTTAGAGTCTTACCTTAGAGTTTTTGTTAAAGTTGAAGTTTAGTTTAGTAATAGTTAAGAGTTTAGAGTTTTAGCTTAGAGTCTTAGCTTAGAGTTTTTGTTAGAGTTCTAGTTTAGTTTAGTTTTAGTTAAGAGTTTAGAGTTTTTAGCTCTGAGTCATAGCATAGTTTTTTGTTGAAGTTCTAGTTTAGTTTAGTAATAGTTAAGAGTTTAGAGTTTTAGCTTAGAGTCTTAGCTTAGAGTTTTTTGTTAAAGTTGAAGTTTAGTTTAGTAATAGTTAAGAGTTTAGAGTTTTAGCTTAGATTCTTAGCTTAGAGTTTTAGTTTAGTTTACTTTTAGTTAAGAGTTTAGAGTTTTTTAGCTTAGAGTCTTAGCTTAGAGTTTTTGTTAGAGTTCTAGTTTAGTTTAGTTTTAGTTAAGAGTTTAGAGTTTTTTGCTTAGAGTCTTAGCTTAGAGTTTTAGTTAGAGTTTTAGTTAGAGTTCTAGTTGAGTTTAGTTTTAGTTAAGAGTTTAGAGTTTTTACCATAGTGTCTTAGCTTAGAGTTCTAGTTAGAGTTGAAGTTTAGTTTAGTTACAGTTAAGAATTTAGTGTTTTAGCTTAGAGTCATAGCTTAGAGTTTTACTTAAAGTTGTAGTTTAGTTAAGTTTTAGTTAAGAGTTTTGTGTTTTACCTTAGAGTCTTAGCTTAGAGTTTTAGTTAGAGTTCTAGTTTAGTTTAGTTTTAGTTAAGAGTTTAGAATTTTAGCTTAGAGTCTTAGCTTAGAGTTTTTTGTTAGAGTTCTAGTTTATTTTAGTTTTTTTAAGAGTTTAGAGTTTTTAGCTTAGAGTCTTAGCTTAGAGTTTATGTTGAAGTTCTAGTTTAGTTTAGTTTTAGTTAATAGTCTAGAGTTTTAGCTTAGAGTTTTTGTTAGACTTGAAGTTTAGTTTAGTAATCGTTAAGAGTTTAGAGTTTTAGCTTAGAGTCATAGCTTAGAGTTTTACTTAAAGTTGTAGTTTAGTTAAGTTTTAGTTAAGAGTTTCGAGTTTTAGCTTAGAGACTTAGCTTAGAGTTATAGTTTAGTTTAGTTTTAGTTAAGAGTTTGGTGTTTTACCTTAGAGTCTTAGCTTAGAGTTTTAGTTAGAGTTCTAGTTTAGTTTAGTTTTAGTTAAGAGTTTAGAATTTTTTTAGCTTAGAGTCTTAGCTTAGAGTTTTTTGTTAGAGTTCTAGTTTATTTTAGTTTTAGTTAAGAGTTTAGAGTTTTTAGCTTAGAGTCTTAGTTTAGAGTTTTTGTTGAAGTTCTAGTTTAGTTTAGTTTTAGTTAAAAGTTTAGAGTTTTTAGCTTAGAGTCTTAGCTTAGAGTTTTTGTTAGAGTTCTAGTTTAGTTTAGTCTTAATTAGAGTTTTTTTTTTTATAGAGTTCTAGTTTAGTTAATTTTAGTTAAGAGTTTGATGTTTTACCTTTGAGTTTCAGTTAGAGTTCTAGTTTAGTTTAGTTTTAGTTAAGAGTTTGGGTTTTACCTTAGAGTCTTAGCTTAGAGTTTTAGTTGGAGTTCTAGTTTATTTTAGTTTTAGTTAAGAGTTTAGAGTTTTTAGCTTAGAGTCTTAGCTTAGAGGTTTTGTTGAAGTTCTAGTTTAGTTTAGTTTTAGTTAATAGTCTAGAGTTTTAGCTTAGACTCTTAGCTTAGAGTTTTTGTTAGACTTGAAGTTTAGTTTAGTAATAGTTAAGAGTTTAGAGTTTTAGCTTAGAGTCATAGCTTAGAGTTTTACTTAAAGTTGTAGTTTTAGTTAAGTTTTAGTTAAGAGTTTCGAGTTTTAGCTTAGAGACTTAGCTTAGAGTTATAGTTTAGTTTAGTTTTAGTTAAGAGTTTAGAGTTTTTTAGCTTAGAGTCTTAGCTTAGAGTTTTTGTTAGAGTTCTAGTTTAGTTTAGTTATAGTTAAGAATTTAGAGTTTTAGCTTAGAGTCATAGCTTAGAGTTTTAGTTAAAGTTATAGTTTAGTAAAGTTATAGTTAAGAGTTTAGAGTTTTACCTTAGAGTCATAGCTTAGAGTTTTTGTTAGAGTTCTAGTTCAGTTTAGTTTTAGTTAAGAGTTTAGAGTTTTAGCTTAGAGTCTTAGCTTATAGTTTGTGTTAGAGTTCTAGTTTAGTTTAGTTTTAGTTAATAGTTTAGAGTTTTAGCTTAGAGTCTTACCTTAGAGTTTTTGTTAAAGTTGAAGTTTAGTTTAGGAAAAGTTAAGAGTTTAGAGTTTTAGCTTAGAGTCTTAGCTTAGAGTTTTTGTTAGAGTTCTAGTTTAGTTTACTTTTAGTTAAGAGTTTAGAGTTTTTAGCTTAGAGTCTTAGCATAGAGTTTTTGTTGAAGTTCTAGTTTAGTTTAGTAATAGTTAAGAGTTTAGAGTTTTAGCTTAGAGTCTTAGCTTAGAGTTTTTGTTAAGTTGAAGTTTAGTTTAGTCATAGTTAAGAGTTTAGAGTTTTAGCTTAGATTCTTAGCTTAGAGTTTTAGTTTAGCTTACTTTTAGTTAAGAGTTTAGAGTTTTTTAGCTTAGAGTCTTAGCTTAGAGTTTTTGTTAGAGTTCTAGTTTAGTTTAGTTTTAGTTAAGAGTTTAGAGTTTTTGCTTAGAGTCTTAGAGTTTTAGTTAGAGTTCTAGTTTAGTTTAGTTTTAGTTAAGAGTATAGAGTTTTACCATAGAGGCTTAGCTTACAGTTCTAGTTAGAGTTGAAGTTTAGTTTAGTTACAGTTAAGAATTTAGTGTTTTAGCTTAGAGTCATAGCTTAGAGTTTTACTTAAAGTTGTAGTTTAGTTAAGTTTTAGTTAAGAGTTTTGTGTTTTACCTTAGAGTATTAGCTTAGAGTTTTAGTTAGAGTTCTAGTTTAGTTAATTTTAGTTTAGAGTTTAGAATTTTAGCTTAGAGTCTTAGCTTAGAGTTTTTGTTAGAGTTCTAGTTTATTTTAGTTTTAGTTAAGAATTTAGAGTTTTTAGCTTAGAGTCTTAGCTTAGAGTTTTTGTTGAAGTTCTAGTTTAGTTTAGTTTTAGTTAATAGTCTAGAGTTTTAGCTTAGAGTGTTAGCTTAGAGTTTTTGTTAGACTTGAAGTTTAGTTTAGTAATAGTTAAGAGTTTAGAGTTTTAGCTTAGAGTCATAGCTTAGAGTTTTACTTAAAGTTGTAGTTTAGTTAAGTTTTAGTTAAGAGTTTCCAGTTTTAGCTTAAAGACTTAGCTTAGAGTTATAGTTTAGTTTAGTTTTAGTTAAGAGTTTAGAATTTTAGCTTTAGAGTCTTAGCTTAGAGTTTTTGTTAGAGTTCTAGTTTATTTTAGTTTTAGTTAAGAGTTTAGAGTTTTTTAGCTTAGAGTCTTAGTTTAGAGTTTTTTGTTGAAGTTCTAGTTTAGTTTAGTTTTAGTTAAAACTTTAGAGTTTTTAGCTTAGAGTCTTAGCTTAGAGTTTTTGTTAGAGTTCTAGTTTAGTTTAGTCTTAACTTAGAGTTTTTTGATAGAGTTCTAGTTTAGTTTAATTTTAGTTAAGAGTTTGATGTTTTTACCTTTGAGTTTCAGTTAGAGTTCTAGTTTAGTTTAGTTTTAGTTAAGAGTTTGGTGTTTTACCTTAGAGTCTTAGCTTAGAGTTTTAGTTAGAGTTCTAGTTTATTTTAGTTTTAGTTAAGAGTTTAGAGTTTTTAGCTTAGAGTCTTAGCTTAGAGGTTTTGTTGAAGTTCTAGTTTAGTTTAGTTTTAGTTAATAGTTTAGAGTTTTAGCTTAGACTCTTAGGTTAGAGTTTTTGTTAGACTTGAAGTTTAGTTTAGTAATAGTTAAGAGTTTAGAGTTTTAGCTTAGAGTCATAGCTTAGAGTTTTACTTAAAGTTGTAGTTTAGTTAAGTTTTAGTTAAGACTTTCGAGTTTTAGCTTAGAGACTTAGCTTAGAGTTATAGTTTAGTTTAGTTTTAGTTAAGAGTTTAGAGTTTTTTAGCTTAGAGTCTTAGCTTAGAGTTTTTTGTTAGAGTTCTAGTTTAGTTTAGTTATAGTTAAGAATTTAGAGTTTTAGCTTAGAGTCATAGCTTAGAGTTTTAGTTAAAGTTATAGTTCAGTAAAGTTATAGTTAAGAGTTTAGAGTTTTACCTTAGAGTCATAGCTTAGAGTTTTTTGTTAGAGTTCTAGTTCAGTTTAGTTTTAGTTAAGAGTTTAGAGTTTTAGCTTAGAGTCTTAGCTTATAGTTTGTGTTAGAGTTCTAGTTTAGTTTAGTAATAGTTAAGAGTTAAACATCTCTCCATGTTTAAGTTAGGTTAGGTTAGGTTAGGCTAGATTAAGTTATGTTAGGTTAGGTTAGCCTACGTACGCGCACGTACGTAGGCTAACCTAACCTAACATAACTTAATCTAGCCTAACCTAACTCAAACATGGAGAGATGTTTAACCTTTAACTATTACTAAACTAAACTAGAACTCTAACACAAACTATAAGCTAAGACTCTAGCTAAAACTCTAAAACTCTTAACTAGAAGTAAACTAAACTAGAACTCTAACAGAAACTCTAAGCTAAGACTCTAAGCTAAAAACTCGAGTCTCTTAACTATAACTAAACTAAACTAGAACTCTAACACAAACTATAAGCTAAGACTCTAAGCTAAAACTCTAAACTCTTAACTAAAACTAAACTGAACTAGAACTCTAACTAAAACTAAACTAAACTAGAACTCTAACAAAAACTCTAAGTAAGACTCGAAGCTAAAACTCGAAACTCTTAACTAAAACTTAACTAAACTACAACTTTAAGTAAAACTCTAAGCTATGACTCTAAGCTAAAACACTAAATTCTTAACTGTAACTAAACTAAAACTTCAACTCTAACTAGAACTCTAAGCTAAGACTCTATGGTAAAACTCTAAACTCTTAACTAAAACTAAACTAAACTAGAACTCTAACTAAAACTCTAAGCTAAGACTCTAAGCAAAAAACTCTAAACTCTTAACTAAAACTAAACTAAACTAGAACTCTAACAAAAACTCTAAGCTAAGACTCTAAGTTAAAAAACTCTAAACTCTTAACTAAAAGTAAACTAAACTAAAACTCTAAGCTAAGAATCTAAGCTAAAACTCTAAACTCTTAACTATTACTAAACTAAACTTCAACTTTAACAACAACTCTAAGCTAAGACTCTAAGCTAAAACTCTAAACTCTTAACTATTACTAAACTAAACTTCAACTTTAACAAAAACTCTAAGCTAAGACTCTAAGCTAAAACTCTAAACTCTTAACTATTACTAAACTAAACTAGAACTTCAACAAAAACTCTATGCTAAGACTCTAAGCTAAAAACTCTAAACTCTTAACTAAAACTAAACTAAACTAGAACTCTAACAAAAACTCTAAGCTAAGACTCTAAGCTAAAACTCTAAACTCTTAACTATTACTAAAATAAACTTCAACTTTAACAAAAACTCTAAGGTAAGACTCTAAGCTAAAACTCTAAACTATTAACTAAAACTAAACTAAACTAGAACTCTAACACAAACTATAAGCTAAGACTCTAAGCTAAAACTCTAAACTCTTAACTAAAACTAAACTGAACTAGAACTCTAACAAAAACTCTAAGCTATGATTCTAAGGTAAAACTCTAAACTCTTAACTATAACTTTACTAAACTATAACTTTAACTAAAACTCTAAGCTATGACTCTAAGCTAAAACTCTAAATTCTTAACTATAACTAAACTAAACTAAAACTCTAACAAAAACTCTAAGCTAAGACTCTAAGCTAAAAAACTCTAAACTCTTAACTAAAACTAAACTAAACTATAACTCTAAGCTAAGTCTCTAAGCTAAAACTCGAAACTCTTAACTAAAACTTAACTAAACTACAACTTTAAGTAAACTCTAAGCTATGACTCTAAGCTAAAACTCTAAACTCTTAACTATTACTAAACTAAACTTCAAGTCTAACAAAAACTCTAAGCTAAGACTCTAAGCTAAAACTCTAAACTATTAACTAAAACTAAACTAAACTAGAACTTCAACAAAAACTCTAAGCTAAGACTCTAAGCTAAAAACTCTGAACTCTTAACTAAAACTAAAATAAACTAGAACTCTAACAAAAACTCTAAGCTAAGACTCTAAGCTAAAATTCTAAACTCTTAACTAAAACTAAACTAAACTAGAACTCTAACTAAAAATCTAAGCTAAGACTCTAAGGTAAAACACCAAACTCTTAACTAAAAACTAAACTAAACTAGAACTCTAACTGAAACTCAAGGTAAAACATCAAATTCTTAACTAAAATTAAACTAAACTAGAACTCTATAAAAAACTCTAATTTTAGACTAAACTAAACTAGAACTCTAACAAAAACACTAAGCTAAGACTCTAAGCTAAAACTCTAAACTTTTAACTAAAACTAAACTAGAACTTCAACAAAAACTCTAAACTAAGACTCTAAGCTAAAAATTCTAAACTCTTAAAACCTAAACTAAAAATAAACTAGAACTCTAACAAAAAACTCTAAGCTAAGACTCTAAGCTAAAATTCTAAACTCTTAACTAAAACTAAACTAAACTAGAACTCTAACTAAAACTCTAAGCTATGACTCTAAGGTAAAACACCAAACTCTTAACTAAAACTAAACTATAACTCTAAGCTAAGTCTCTAAGCTAAAAACTCGAAACTTTTAACTAAAACTTAACTAAACTACAACTTTAAGTAAAACTCTAAGCTATGACTCTAAGCTAAAACTCTAAACTCTTAACTATTACTAAAACTAAACTTCAAGTCTAACAAAAACTCAAAGCTAAGACTCTAAGCTAAAACTATAGACTATTAACTAAAACTAATCTAAACTAGAACTTCAACAAAAACTCTAAGCTAAGACTCTAAGCTAGAAACTCTAACTCTAACTAAAACTAAAATAAACTAGAACTCTAACAAAAACTCTAAGCTAAGACTCTAAGCTAAAATTCTAAACTCTTAACTAAAACTAAACTAAACTAGAACTCTAACTAAAACTCTAAGCTAAGACTCTAAGGTAAAACACCAAACTCTTAACTAAAACTTAACTAAACTACAACTTAAGTAAAACTCTAAGCTATGACTCTAAGCTAAAGCACTAAATTCTTAACTTTAACTAAACTAAACTTCAACTCTAACTAGAACTCTAAGCTAAGACTCTATGGTAAAACTCTAAACTCTTAACTAAAACTAAACTAAACTAGAACTCTAACTAAAACTCTAAGCTAAGACTCTAAGCAAAAAACTCTAAACTCTTAACTAAAACTAAACTAAACTAGAACTCTAACAAAAACTCTAAGCTAAGACTCTAAGCTAAAAAACTCTAAACTCTTAACTAAAAGTAAACTAAACTAAAACTCTAAGCTAAGAATCTAAGCTAAAACTCTAAACTCTTAACTATTACTAAACTAAACTTCAACTTTAACAAAAACTCTAAGCTAAAACTCTAAACTCTTAACTATTACTAAACTAAACTTCAACTTTAACAAAAAAAACTCTAAGCTAAGACTCTAAGCTAAAACTCTAAACTCTTAACTTTTACTAAACTAAACTAGAACTTCAACAAAAACTCTATGCTATGACTCTAAGCTAAAAACTCTAAACTCTTAACTAAAACTAAACTAAACTAGAACTCTAACAAAACCTCTAAGCTAAGACTCTAAGCTAAAACTCTAAACTCTTAACTATTACTAAACTAAACTTCAACTTTAACAAAAACTCTAAGGTAAGACTCTAAGCTAAAACTCTAAACTATTAACTAAAACTAAACTAAACTAGAACTCTAACACAAACTATAAGCTAAGACTCTAAGCTAAAACTCTAAACTCTTAACTAAAACTAAACTGAACTAGAACTCTAAACAAAAACTCTAAGCTATGACTCTAAGGTAAAACTCTAAACTCTTAACTATAACTTTACTAAACTATAACTTTAACTAAAACTCTAAGCTATGACTCTAAGCTAAAACTCTAAATTCTTAACTATAACTAAACTAAACTAGAACTCTAACAAAACTCTAACCTAAGACTCTAAGCTAAAAAACTCTAAAATCTTAACTAAAACTAAACTAAACTATAACTCTAAGCTAAGTCTCTAAGCTAAAACTCGAAACTCTTAACTAAAACTTAACTAAACTACAACTTTAAGTAAAACTCTAAGCTATGACTCTAAGCTAAAACTCTAAACTCTTAACTATTACTAAACTAAACTTCAAGTCTAACAAAAACTCTAAGCTAAGATTCTAAGCTAAAACTCTAAACTATTAACTAAAACTAAACTAAACTAGAACTTCAACAAAAACTCTAAGCTAAGACTCTAAGCTAAAAACTCTAACTCTTAACTAAAACTAAAATAAACTAGAACTCTAACAAAAAACTCTAAGCTAAGACTAAGCTAAAATTCTAAACTCTTAACTAAAACTAAACTAGAAACTCTAACTGAAACTCTAAGCTAAGACTCTAAGGTAAAACACCAAACTCTTAACTAAAACTAAACTAAACTAGAACTCTAACTGAAACTCAAAGGTAAAACATCAAACTCTTAACTAAAATTAAACTAAACTAGAATTCTATCAAAAAACTCTAAGTTAAGACTAAACTAAACTAGAACTCTAACAAAAACTAAGCTAAGACTCTAAGCTAAAAACTCTAAACTTTTAACTAAAACTAAACTAAACTAGAACTTCAACAAAAACTCTAAGCTAAGACTCTAAGCTAAAAACTCTAAACTCTTAACTAAAACTCTATGCTAAGACTCTAAGCTAAAATTCTAAACTCTTAACTAAAACTAAACTAAACTAGAACTCTAACTAAAACTCTAAGCTAAGACTCTAAGGTAAAAACACCAAACTCTTAACTAAAACTAAACTAAACTAGAACTCTAACTGAAACTCAAAGGTAAAACATCAAACTTTTAACTAAAATTAAACTAAACTAGAACTCTAACAAAAAAAGTCTAAGTTAAGACTCTAAGCTAAAACTCGAAACTCTTAACTAAAACTTAGCCAAACCAAAACTTTAAGTAAAACTCTAAGGTATGACTCTAAGCTAAAACTCGAAACTCTTAACTGTAACTAAACTAAACTTCAACTCTAACTAAAACTCTAAGCTAAGACTCTAAGGTAAAACTCTAAACTCTTAACTAAAACTAAAACTAAACTAGAACTCTAACAAAACTCTAAGCTAAAACTCGAAACTCTTAACTAAAACTTAACCAAACTATAACTTTAAGTAAAATTCTAAGCTAAGACTCTAAGCTAAAACTCTAATTCTTAACTGTAACTAAACTAAACTAAACTAGAACTCTAAATAAAACTCTAAGCTAAGACTCTAAGCTAAAAACTCTAAACTCTTAATTAAAACTAAAATAAACTAGAACTCTAACAAAAACTCTATGCTAAGACTCTGAGCTAAAAAACTCTAAACTCTTAACTAAAACTAAACTAGAACTCTAACTAAAACTCTAAGCTAAGACTCTAAGGTAAAACACCAAACTCTTAACTAAACTAAACTAAACTAGAACTCTAACTGAAACTCAAAGGTAAAACATCAAACTCTTAACTAAAATTAAACTAAACTAGAACACTAACAAAAAAAGTCTAAGTTAAGACTCTAAGCTAAAACTCGAAACTCTTAACTAAAACTTAGCCAAACTAAACTTTAAGTAAAACTCTAAGGTAAGACTCTAAGCGAAAACTCGAAACTCTTAACTGTAACTAAACTAAACTTCAACTCTAACTAAAACTCTAAGCTAAGACTCTAAGGTAAAACTCTAAACTCTCTAACTAAAAACTAAACTAGAACTCTAACAAAAACTCTAAGCTAAAAACTCTAAACTTTTAACTAAAACTAAACCAAACTAAAACTCTAAGCTAAAAGGATGGGTACTTCATTTGTAAAATGGTTTAGGACGGTCACTAAGAAAGGAACTTGCTCTGAAATGCCCTTTGAAAAGAACATAACATAACATAACATAATATAGCATAAACATAACATAACATAACACAACATAACACAACATAACATAATTATAGCATAACATAGCATAACATAACATAACATAACATAACATAGCATAACATAACATAGCATAACATAACATTAACATAACATAACATAACATAGCATAACATAACATAACATAACCTAACCTCACATTTGAAATTACTAGGAAACCGGGGGACCTTTGAGGACCGGGGGCTTCCTTCGGGGTTGGGGTAGAGGACCTCACGACACTGTTCAAATGGAACTTGTGTATTATAACGACCACAGAGTTTTTACCCTCAAATTCTCTTCTAAAACCTTTCTAAAATCATCTTTTAAAATGTCTCTAACTGTTTCGCCGAAATAATTCCCTAAAATGTCTAAAACGGTTTTCGCCCAAATAATCCCTAAACGTAATTTCTGCGTGTTCCTTTTGTTTTTGACATCCCTGCGCTGTCAAATTTCAAATTACTGGGAAACCCTTTCCCGCGTAATTCTCTTCGTCTCTAGATCAAAACATTCGCCCGGAAACAATTCTCTTGGAAGAACTCCAAAGGCATTAATAGACTTCCAGAAACAATTCTCCTTGGAAATACATCAAGACATTAATAGACTAATATATTCTCTGAGGCCAACCTGACTCTTGTACATGATAATGGTAATAAGCTTACCTAAGCTATGGATGTCAGGTATTGTAACAATACCTGACATCCATAGCTTAGGTAAGCTTATTACCATTATCATGTACATTAATAGACTTCGCCTGGAAACAATTTGATTAATGATTGACAGCACCTGTCAGACATTAATCAACTTTCCCCGGAAACAATTTGATTAATGACTGACAGCACAGGTTTCCATCTCCCTAGGGACTCTATGCCATATATGGTGTGCTGTCACGACTATAAGACCCCTTTCTACTTATATATATATATATATATATATATATATATATATATATATATATATATATATATATATATATATATATATATACATATATATATATATATATATATATATATATATATATATATATATATATATATATATATATATATATATATATATATATATATATAATATATATATATATATATATATATATATATATATATATATATATATACCGTCTTAATTGTGAACTTTTATAATTGCTGAAAGGTCACTGTATTAATTAAGTTCTTGTTAGTGAAATGAGAAGTCTAAAAACAGGTATTTACACTCTGAAACACTGGCTATGAAAATTTTACTGTTCGAAGGGAATGTGAATTAGCCCAGCAAAACGATAATTTGCTTATGAAAATAAATCCAAAATGAAAGTCCACAGGGAAGTTTCACAGCTTGAGCAGGCTTATATCCGAAAAAAAACTATGGTGTTAACACAACGAAGTCTGAATTAGTACTGATTTTAAAGTTTGATTTCTCTATTTTTAGTCGGCGCTCAGTATCTTCTTCCAAGAATTTTCACCCCAAGGACACTCTCATTACAATCAGGTAATTCACTTTGGTTTCTTCTGTAATTTTTTCAATTCTAATTTGGAACAATAAATTAGTCCCCCAATACAACACCCCACATAGTTCAACCCCTGCTATTCAACTCCATACAACAACTGTGAAAAAAGCCAATTCCAAGGGGACATTGCTTGAATTTAGTGTGATTTGAGGTTAAAAGAATGATATATTCATTTATTTTTCTTATTAAATTGCTTTATTGAAAACTTTGTGTGTCTGAAACAGTCTTGGAAAGAAGTAATGAAAATTGAACTGAATATTTGATATGGGATTATATTAGTTGCTGAAAGCTCAGCAATTCAAGATTTTATTTCACTGTAATTTTCATTTTCAATGTTGTAATAAATACAAAAGAAAATATTTGTATTATAATTCGTTTTCAGTAAAGCGCCAATCATGCAATAGGCTTTTGACTTTTACAGTTAGGGAAGGGAGCAGTTACCAAACTCTTCTTTGTATTGATTTTTGTTTGTTTTAAGCTTGATTGACTTATTCAATTTAAGTTTTACTCGGTTTAAGATTTATTTATTCATTTATATTAGTACTTGTTTGTATGTTTGTTTGCTATGATTGTTTATTTAATTTCTGTTTGTTTTGGGGTTTCATTATTCTTTAATAGTAATTCTGGTCATTTTATGTGAATTATTGTAGGAATTTATTTCTACTGATCTCAAGTTGAATATGGCCTTTACTTTTCTTTGAAAAACTTCTTTTTTCGGAAAGTTTTTTTTAATTAATCCAAATAAGCAAACATTAGGATTGCCACTTAAATATTAAGTTTTCTTCTAAGCACTCATGAAGGGCATCTTATTAATACTTGCGATGGATTACAGGTCAAGTGGTCGTTTAAAATGCCCATTATCGCTGATTCTATTTTAGCTGCTTATTTGGGCCTACCTTAATCCTTTTTTTGAAGGAGTTACTTAGGAGTTTGTTAAAGGATAATCACATTATTAAAAGGAGCTTATCATTTTTCAATATCATTCTTCCTTTTTTCACTGAGAGCTCCAAGCTTATTTTTATTCATAACAAGGTACCATAACAAGAGTAATTTATCTTATAAACTATAAACAATAAAAGACAGGGAATAGGAGTGAAAAGTATAGCTATTAAAGTAAAAGTGGCAAGTAGAAGGCCTATTGCAAATTATACTATATGATTTCTCATGTACTGATAGCTACAACTAAGGTATTACAAGTTTGTTATCATTTTATTCCTCTGGCAATCAATTGGTCAGATTTTGTAGCAAGTTACAGCATTTCAACCCCAAACTCTTTCATACATAATTAAACCACTTTTATCACTTATTACACAGATGGAGAATAATCACGACCATTTCTGGTTGAGTCAGAGTTACACTCTTCGACTTTTTTTTTCCCTTAAGAAGGCATATATTTGAACCTGTATTTTATTTTCTTCCATAGATATTTTTTTTCTCACCGTGGGTTCCCACATATACGATTTTTTTCTACGAAATATCGTTTTAATAAAACCCAAACGAAATTCGCATGCGATAATTATAATAGGGGATCACACTACACAATTTATTATCGTCCGATTTTCAGAGGCAAAAATGTCAAAAAGAAAATGGTGTTCTAAGTTCTAGAAAAAGAAACATATAGCCTTATACATTCTTAATGAACAGGTAAAATATCAGAACTTTAAAGCACGGAGAAATCATAGATGATTTTTTTTTGTTTTACATTGATTTGAAGTTGACTTTGAAATCAACCTTTGCTGAATAATAGGCAGCGCAATAGCGCTGCCTAAGTAAAGAATGATGTGGGCACAATGTGTGTTTTTTTTTTTCTCCATACCGGGGCACTTCGTATCGAGGAGTTCGTCGTAGAAACTTCGAAAAGGGGGGTGCTCATTCGATTGGAAATTGGAGTGGCTAGTGCCCTTTTTCATAGTCGAAAGTGATTGGAGGGCAACTAGCCCCCCCCCCCACGCCCATCATTCCCCCAAACACATCCATTCAAAAATTTTGAGATAGCCATTTCGTTCAGCGTAGTTGATTTCCAGATAGAAAATATATTTTTGAGGACGACACTCCCCCACACCCTCGGGCAAGGGTTTTAACTTATGCCCTGAGGGCATATAAGATCAATGTTGTTGACACATTATACAGTTTATTTTTTTCTTTAAAGCAGGGCACTTCAAATAGAAGGGATCGTCGTAGAGACTTCAAAAGGGGTTCATTCGATTTGAAATAGAGAGTTCTAGTGCCCTTTTTAATAGTCGAAAGTGATTGGAGGGCAACTAGCCCCCCCCCCCACGCCCATCATTCCCCCAAACGCATCCAATCAAAATTGTGATATAGCCATTTTGTTCAGCGTAGTTTATTTCTAGATAGAAAATAAGTTTTTTGAGGAGGACACTCCCCCACAACCCTCAGGGCAAGGGTTTTTAAGTTATGCCGTGGGGGCATATAAGGTTTTTATTGAAGGCTCTGTCGTAAAAACTTCAATACAGGCTCATTCAATGGAAATTCAAAGGGCTAGTGCCCTTTTTAATAGTCGAAAGTGATTGGAGGGCAACTAGCCCCCCCCCCTCCCACGCCCATCATTACCCCAAAAACATCCAATCAAAATTTTGAGATAGCCATTTTGTTCAGCGTAGTTGATATCAAGATAGAAAATGTGTTGTTGAGGAGGAGACTCCCCCACAACCCTCAGGACGACAGGGTTTTAAGTTGTGCCCTGGAGCCATATAAGGTTTTTATAGAAGGCGTTGTCGTAGAAACTTCAAAAAGGAACATTCGATTGGAAATTGAAAGGGCTAGTGTCCTTTTTAATATTTGAAAGTGATCGGAGGGCAACTAGCCCCCCCCCCCACGCCCATCTTTCCCCCAAACACATCCAATCAAAAGTGTGAGATAGCCATTTTGTTCAACGTAGTGTCATTTCCAGATAGAAAATAGCTTTTTGAGGAGGATACTCCCCCACAACCTTCAGGGCAAGGGTTTTAAGTTATGCCCTGGTGGTATATAAGGATTTTACAGAAGGTGTTGTCGTAGAAACTTCAAAACAGGCTCATTCGATTGGAAATTCAAAGGGCTAGTGCCCTTTTTAATAGTCGAAAGTGATTGGAGGACAACTAGCCCCCTCCCCCCACGCCCATCATTCCCCCAAACACATCCAATCAAAATTTGAGATAGGCATTTTGTCAGCGTAGCTGATTTCCAGATAGAAAATATCTTTTTGAGGAGGACGCTCCCCCACAACCCTCGGGCAAAGGGTTTTAAATTATTTCTTGGGGCAGGGCATATAATGTTTTTTATAAAAGGCGTTGTCGTAGAAACTTCAAAACAGGCTCATTCGATTGGAAATTCAAGGGCTAGTGTCCTTTATAATAGTCGAAAGTGATTGAAGGCAACTACACCCCCCCCCCACGCCCATCATTCGCCCTAACACATCCAATCAAAATTGCGAGATAGCCATTTTGTTCATCGCAGTTTATTTCCGGATAGAAAATATGTTTTTTGAAGAGGACACTCCCCCACAACCCTCAGGGCAAGGGTTTTAAGTTATGCCCAGGGGGCATATAATGTTTTTATAGAAGGTGTTGTTTACATAAGTTGGGCACAAAACCCCCTATGCCTTCCCAAGGCCAGAAACAAAATTTGCACTTTACTGAAAAAATACACATAAGAAAAATGTGTTACATAAATTAACATAAGTTGGGCACAAAACCCCTATGCCTTCCCGAGGCCAGAACAAAATTTGCACTTTACTGAAAAAAATACAAATGAATGTGCATTGTCAGTTTAATATACATATACTGATACTTAGTAATCAAAATGTTGAAATTATTTGATTTATTAAAGTTATAAAAGTAAAAACATTTATATTTTTTTTTCAGTTCAGTGCAAATTTTGTTCTGGCCTTGGGAAGGCATAGGGGTTTTGCGCCCAACTTATGTTAATTTCTGCACGTTTTGAGTTTGACTCGGTTATTTATTGTAATTTTTGTTCGTTTTGGGTTTCATTTATTTATCGATGCTGATTTGTGGTAGTTTCGAGCTTGGTAGATTATTTGATTTTATTTTTGCTCATTTTTTTTTTAATGGAGTTCTTTACTTTTCTTTGAAACCCTTATTTTGCGGAAAAAGTTTTTTTTTATTAATTTGAAAAAAGATCCATTGAATTCTCAATATCCATTTTTATTTTTCTTGATACAATTTATATCATGAAAATTATCGCAGTAGTTGAGATTTGTGAACTTGTACGATATTTTAGAAAATCAGATAGATTTTAACCGAAATTCGCAAACAGCTGCGATATTCGCATATCCGGCCGAATAATCGTTTTCGCATGCGAATAATCGTATATGTGGGAACCCAGGGTCCCTCAGAAAAGTGAATCTATGGAAAAATAGTTTACTCTGATAGATGGCTGCAACGAGCCTCCATGACTAAGCCCCAAGACCACCAGGCCAGGTTTAAATAAATTAAACAGAAAAAGCGGCCACCAAATCAGGATAGCTCTTAAAAACATGTTTTAAAAAGCAAGTTTTTCAAAGAAATATTACTCATATTGAAGTTCGAGGCGAGTAAACAATATACAAAATAAAACTTAAAACAAACAGAAATTACTATGAACAAATAAATGAAACCTATAACAAACTGAAACTAAAATGAATAATCAGGTCAAACATAAAAAATAACAGAAACTACAATGGATGAAAACGATGAACCCTAAAACGAACGTAAATCTAAGGGCTGGTTTGTAATGATTTTTCAATCTAACCCTGATCTAATCGGAGTTAGAATTGAAATATCTAATTCACCGTCAAAAATGTTGCAATTTTTGCAACCCAACAAGCTTGAATGAAATCTCATGAGAATGTTTTATTTTTGGAATTTGGTTTTTGGGATTCGGGATTTGGTCGGAGCGTATGCAGTCAACCAAAGGGAGTTAGAGGTTAAGTATGCAGTTGACCAATGGGTGTTAGAGACAGAACGCACATCCTGTTTATCAAGGGGTTAGAGACATGACGTTTACCACTGCTAAGTAAAGGCGAACAGAGAAAGATTGCATGCACTGTTTATTAGAGCCAGAATGGATCCACTGTTTACCAGTGGGTTTGAGACAGAGTGTATATAATATAAACCCAACAGGACTTGGG
Organism: Artemia sinica; assembly: GCA_027921565.1. Lineage (NCBI taxonomy): Eukaryota > Metazoa > Arthropoda > Branchiopoda > Anostraca > Artemiidae > Artemia > Artemia sinica. Next base: position 27,370,894 of record CM051275.1, read on the forward strand.
GACAGAGCATGTACATGGTTGAATAAAGGGGCTCAGAGATAGAGCATGGCTACTGTTGACAAAAGGGAGTTTCTAGACAGAGCCTACGCCCTGATTGCCAAAGGGTTGTCTGGGACAGAGTGCACACGCTTGAACAAAAGTTGCCAGAGATACAGCTGACACATTAGTGACCAAAGGGAGTTGGACGTGGAGTCTTAAGCTTTTTTGGAAAAAGAGGGTTAGAGAAGAAAGACAGGCACCACTGACCAAAGAAGGTTGGGGATTGAGTGTACGGGTAGTGGTCTAATGTTGGGCCATTCAAGCCTACTGACTGAAAATCTCTTTGGAAGTCTCATTTCAAGAAATGTTATTTGTCCACCTTTAAAGTAAAATTTATCTGTACACGTCACTTTTTGTACGGGCTGTTTGGATAGTCGTATCAAGTCGTTTCCGGAGGCGTATTCTGGGTCTTTTGACCTTTCTGATTAAATTGCTCTCTTAAAATTTTGAGCCAATGCCATATGAGTCTGCGGGGCTATCTTGGGGTACCTGGGCATTCAATAGCGTCAAGTTGTCCTCCAATTAGTTTCGGCGCTGAAAAAGGGCGCTGGAATTTCCAATTTTCGATTGAATGAGTGCACTCAGATGACAACTGTCTCCTGTATAATGAGTCCAGGGGCAGAAATTAAAAAGTAATACATGGGAGTCATGCCAAACTCGTCTCTCTTGTACCTAATAAATAATACACACTGTTAACCAAAGGATGCTGGGGACACAAGATATGCATTTTTGACCTAAATGGTTCAGGGAAGGACCAAACGAAGTGTTAATCAACGATGTCGTAGACGAAGCTTATGTACTGTTTACCGTTGGGGGTGGAGATGAAGCATACATAAGATTGAGCAAGGGATCTGAATTGTGCTCACGTGGGGTGGGGCTTCATTTTTATTTTTAAAATCGTTTTGGGTGCTTGTCTATTTATTTATTTTCCTCGAAGTCGAGGAATATATAAAATACCCAAATGAGAATCCTAAAAATACCACAACCGCAAAAAAAAAAAACACTACAGTTGCATAACACAAAGCAACGATGTACAATAGGCTTAGAAACGTAACCGAATAAAATGTGTCAAGAAAAAAAGAATCAATATCGCAAGCGTTATGTAAATTCTGGGAAAAAGAGAAAAGGTTATGGATAGAGACAAAAACCGCGGATTGATGAAAAATCGCAAAATTTAAAATCTTGAAAAAGAAGGGAAGGGTAGAGAACATATGGGAGGGCTATTGCGCGCTGAAAAGAGAACCTAATATACCGCTTCGATATATACCACATAGCTGTACTGCTGGGTCCAAACGCCTTTCTAATTTCTCTGGAATATTTACAATCAGCATTTACTTCGTATCTCGAGCTGGAGCACAATAAAGAAATCAAAGATAAACGATAGTACAAGAAATCAAAAATGAAATACTATCGCAAATTACTGTGATACTTGTTTTTGACTGGACCCAGGTTTTTTGGGAGTCAGCAAGAGGGTTGTGTTACAAATTTAATTTGGTACTCATGTTGCAGCCAAGTATTTTCTAGCCCCAAGAGCTGCTGACATGTTCGGTGCAATTGTTCTCCAATAAGCTCCGATGGTGTTTCTGAATGGCAACCAAGCCGTCTTTTGAAATTCTGTCACCATTGCAATGAAATGTTTGTCTTTAACGAGTTGCCAAATCCGCGGGCCGTCAAGCAAACAAGCCTACGTCTTTTCAAATAATAGGCGGACGTTTAAAATAGTCTTCTTCAACTAACAAAGCTTTGAAAAATTGCTTCATGAGACAGTATTTTATATACAGATGCGGAAATATAGTTTTATTTCTGTCCACATGTGCCTGGTGTAGGATGTTTGGTTCTACAGGTCACACTTTTTTTACACCATGCTTCTCACTACCTTTTCTTTCCCACATACATAAAAAATAGGTGTACAAAATAGGATACCAAGTTTATCTTTGCATCATATGTTGTTGACCAAGAAGGAAGTAGGTCATTTAAGGTCAACTTAGATGATTCATCGGTGCAAATGGCATCTTTAAAAAATCATTGACTCTTTGTATCTTCCTGTTTTTACTTGTAGAGGAGAAAACACTTCAGGCTCTGCTTTGAGATGTTGATGACCAATCACCATTTAGTTACGTCACAGTCTGAAATTCCCAACTCTTGTTACATCATATGCTACTATTACTGATACTACAAATAACTAATTTCACCACCAAGCCGCCTGAGGCTAACGCAGCTGCGCACACTCGTCCTCCACCCCAGTCTATTCAAAGCTTCACTCTTTGCCTCCTCCAAAGAAGTTCAAATTTCCTTTAAATTGAGCTCTTCCTATCTCATTCGGGGACGACAACTGCTTGTCGTTCGGGCCTAGATAGATGGCCACAAAGAGCAATCTTTGTTAATATGTCATGCCTCATGCGTATAGCATGTCCTAGCCGTTTCAACCGTTATGTCATTATAGCCCTAGAAAGTAAGCTAGGACTATACGTTTATATTGCTTGTTATGCGTTATGGCTTTAACAATACTTTATAGGTTAGAAACTACAGTCAAATCCATTGTTATTTTGAAACCCTTGCAGAAAATTTTCTTTCTCTTGATCTAAAGTAGAGTACCTTAGCTCATTTTTCAAGCAAGTTCTTCTGGTACGATCTTGATGCTAACAGCTCTAAGTCTTTTTGCTTATTTTTCAATCTGATGCCAAATCATTTAACGCGTGCAAAGCAATTCTTTTGCATACAGAATTATCTCCAGTTTCAGAAGTTTCGTCGCTAATGTCATGTTGATCTTCACGAGACTCATAATCTCATATTTCCTTCGGGGCAATTTCTTCAAAAGTTGGAACTGGAATTTTGGATTACTGAGGCACTGGAAATATGGTCGATGCCAAAACTCTATACTCTATTTTCATTTATTTTTTTTTTTTTCATAGGCTATCCTGACTCATCTGCAATACGAAAACAACAACTACCCGAGTTATCCCTGGGCTCTTGGCAAACCCTTAGCATATCAGAATTGAAATTTATCATGTGTTCCTTTGTCAACACCTTTAAACTTGACACACAGCTTGCACACTGCAAGGCAACCGTGATTCATCTTTATAAGAACGACCTGTTTGACTAATGTACTGGTGTTTGCCCTATGATTTGGAAAAGCTCCTCATCCACAAAAAAAGTTAATCGGAATTGTTTATAAGCAAATTAACAGAGGCAGACATGAGGAAAGGTTTCAGTTTATATGCCAATATAAATAAACGCTAATAACCTTATATAGGCTGCAAGTAAGAATTCAGACTCAAGCGTTGGAACATGTTTCAGTAAACCAGACTGACACAGAACTTCTCATCACTGTTTCTCAGGTTTGACTGAACTATTTTAATACGTTTTGTTATTTTTTCCTCTTAAATTATTTTTTAACTGCGTTTCTTATGAAGTAAATTTAATGTTTTATTTAACTTTTGCTATTTTTCTTTTCATTCTGAAATATTTGTTATCACTTTTTTCCTAAGGCAATCAATTGTTCAAATTTTATGGCACCTGCCGGCCTTTCAACTTTAAACTCTTTTCATAGATAACTACATCACTTTTATCACTTATCACATCGATGGAAAAATAATCACAGCCATTTCTGGTTGTGTCAAAGTCAGCACTCTTCTTTTTTTTTTCCTCTTTTTTTTACGACGCAGATATTTGAGCCATTATTTTATTTTCTTTCATAGTTATTGTTTTTTTCTTGTTTCACTTTAGCTCGTTTTTAAAACTTACCTACGTTTCCTGGTCGGCTTTTTTTGTAAGTTCTGTTGTTTTAGTCTGCTTTATGTAATTTTGTATTTTTTTTATTTTCTTTTTAATGGACTGTGTTTTTTATTATGTAATATATATCTTATGTTTGTTGATAGTTTGGTTGACTTCACTTTCATTTGGTAGTACATCATATTCTCCCTCTTACTATCGCTATGAATCAGGCTCTGGAGGCAGACCAATAATGTGCAGATCTTTCTGTTTCTCCAGCAACACAGAGCTGCTATTGAATAAGTTGAAAATGAAAACAGAAATATATTTACACTTTCCTTTTCAATGAAACTCGTTATTAAAAGCTTTTATTTCAAAAGGAGAAAAGGGGGAATTTTATTAAGTTTTTCATCAAGTTGCGAGGCTTGAGAGCCATGGCTAATTAGAGTAAAGCCAAGACAGATCTGTCAAGACAGACCAGCTCTGTGAGCCATTTGTAGGCTATTGGAGACCAAAAAATGATATAAGGATTTATGACCGACTATGTCCACAGGACTTGCAGACAAGTGGGTGACTGTTCATATTATATCAGCTTTGCCTACTGGGAAAGCCCACTGGAATTGCAATGGGGGTGACTGAGATTTTTGTGTTGAATTATCAACTTGGTGGAAGTGATGAAAGACTTGAGAGCCATGGCTAATTAGAGTAAAGCCAATACAGACCGGAACGAGGTAGAGGACGAAGTCCTTGACCGACTGCATTGATTTTTGAATTATCAACTCGGTGGAAGTGATGAAAGGCTTGAGAGCCATGGCTAATTAGAGTAAAGCCAAGACAGATGTGCCAAGACAGATCAGACAGACAGACAAACAAGAAAGAAAGAATCAGCATACCTATTTTACTCAAAAAAGGGGCCAAAAATCTTTATTTTAATTATCTTCTGGAGCCTTTCCGAACTGCTGCACGAATTTCCTTTTCTATGGAGTAAAAGTAAAGGAAATGGAATATTTACGGATGATCCATGTATCAAGTGCCTCGGTTTAGCATTTAAAATTCATTATTAGTCATTCAAATTTTAGACTAAAAGGTTGGCATCGCATTATCGCAATGTTTACCAGTTTTCAATAGAAGGGACCCAAAGTAAATAGGAACTAAACCTATCTTCCTGATCTAAAACAAATGAGGTGACCCCGTTGCTGTTTAGTCTTTCTAGCTCCTCTGTCAGCAACCCAGTAGACTTACTTGTTTGTATGTCTTTGTGGTATTACAGTTTGTTCCTCCTAAAAAATTTATGTGAGCTTAGCAGAAGTCTTGGCGACCAATTAAAAGGCAAAGTTTTTCCTATATTGTATGCTTCAATCGTTCAAGTGGTAAGCATAAAGCATAAAATTATAAATATGTCCAGGAGGAAGCTTAAAAACGTATTTTCTTTGCCCACTTACAAGACAGAGAGCTGTTTTTCTTGGCTAGAAACACAGTCAACAGAAGTTAGTTGTTGATTAGCAGTAGCAAAACAGATTCAACCAACTGTTAAAGTTTTGTTTTTGAAAATGTTACCAAAATCTTTGAAAAATCTTGTCACAGGAGATTGCAAAAACTTAGAATTTCCCGCTTATTAGGATAAATTATTTATTACTATTGAACTAAAAGCTATTCAACTGGTATAAGTATTTGAGATTATTTTTGTACTTTGTGGATATATCTTTGGATATAGCTATTGAATTTCTTGCAGTTATGTACCCCTGCCAACACGCCAGCAACGCCTCCAAATTTTCCAGATGCACTAATGGCCCTTTCAAAATGGTCTACGGCAGAGAGACATAGCCTCTCTCCGTCAGGTATGATACAGTTTTTGGTAATATAAAGTCTGTAGAACGCCAATCGAGTCAGTTAGAATCTAAACTTGTAACCTCCTTTCGGGTGAAAAGGAGGTAAATACTCCTACGAAGAAAAAAAAACAAAAATAACATTTAGATTAAGAGCTAAAGTTAAATCTAACCAATGTTATTTAGAATTTCCAATCAGATGTTTTGATTTCTGATTTCTACCTACTCATTTGCCCTATATATTGCAATTACCAGCAGATGAACGTGCCGAAAATTGTACGAAAATACGCCAACTTTAAAAGCTCTATTATATTTCAGTATGTAAAAGGCTGTTTGAACTTTTTTTAAGCAATGAATTCTGAATATGAATTTCCAAAGCCAAAACTACTATGTAAACTTGTTTCCGTATTCCGTTTTCGAATTGAGTGAATCACATGAACGCTTTGGAAATGTTGTTTTTGTACCTTGATAACCAAATCTGAACATTGCAGAGGGCTCGGGGGTGTGCTCCGTCCTAGTATTCGTCAAAAGGACCTCTGGGGGGAAATTTGGGTATGTAAATGTAATGTAATTTTAGTTTTGCCCTTCCCCCTGTCAAGGAAATCCTCTTTGATTTTCAAATGCAAGGTTCATAGTTCCTATTACTGATGGCATAGTAAAGAAACTGGAGGAGAGATTTTTTCCGGTGTCCAGCGTATTCCCCCTTCGGAAAATCCCCCTTACCATTCTCCCCTGGAGAATTATCCCCACATGTAAAATTGAAAAGCAAAAGGGAAATTAAAACGAGACAAAAGAATAAAGAAAAGAAGAAAATATGGGAACCTACCCGTGTTCCAAAATACGTGCAGAATATATGCTGTAGAACCAAACAGTTCGTGGCAACGAACTGCAAGTAAGGAGGTAATTTAGGCCAATAATACCCAGAACTCTAAAAAGGGGAATTTGGAAAACAATTAATGTCTCAAAGAATTAGTTTTTGTGCCGATTCCAAATGTACAAAGTTCAATAGGTTTAATGTTATACGTCAAACGCCAAGAGCCTGAAAAAATTTGCCTGATTGTCGAAAAATAGGGAAAACACCCCCAAAAAGGCGAGTGATCTCAATGAAAATTTTTACCATTAGATTCTGCATATTAGGAAACCCTACCGTGGAGGTTTCAATCTCCTA
>CM051275.1:27382637-27419100 GCA_027921565.1 Artemia sinica
TTTCAAATTTGTATCCTTCGGGTAGATAGAAGACCTGCTAAAATTATATAGACTCCAAATAACGCTATTTTATGCGATCTCCATGCGTCTTTTCTTTGTGTGACGGAAAATTCATGTGCTGATGATCATGTATGTTCTTGCCCCCCATGAAATTCTAGATTATTCTTGGGGCTATCTGTGATATTTTAGTAATATTTGGGGAGTCTTTGTCATTATGAGTTTCTTTAGTCACAATAGCAATTGCGAGATGTATTGCCGCATTGACAAACCCATTTCCATGCACAAAACTACAAACTATCGGCTCTTTCGTTTGTGTAATCTTAGCATCGCTAATGTTTATGTAAAATCATGATTTTCCAAGTAACCAAGAGAGGCCCTTTTTTCTTCTTTTCTTTAAATTGGGTAATGTTCTAGACTTTAAAGCTTATGGTCCCTGTGCGGGTTTTTGGTAATGTCATTTTTTCTAGAAGTCCTACAATTTTAATGTTTCAAATAAAACAACAATTTTGCTATCATTTAATAGCTGGAAGTCGGCTTTATCCATCTATCAAAATACATTTTTGAATTTTGCTTTGTCATTTTAAGATTGAAAAAATATGTTGAAAGGGCATGAAAAACAAGGAAAAATAAAATCAAATTTGTTAAGCAAGTCTAAGATCATTTTATTGTTAGAAAAACTTATTTAATTAACATAATAGCAAATGTCATATTTCTTGATCGGTAAAATCGAGGGATCTAAAACCAACAAGCAAAAGAATAATGTAATAATGTTATCTTTTTGTGCAAATCACAACTATAGGCTGTCGCACAAATCGCGCATGCCAGGGGGGGGGGGGGGGGAAATAAAACAAGGTAGACGAATACAGTTCGTTTGAAAACTAGTGTGAGAAACAAAAACAAAAGGGATGTGTTAGGTGTTGTTATATTATACCAAGTGATAAGGTCTTATTTATTTTATATAATAATATTGTAAGTCCAGTTTATTAATCTTTTGTTATTTTACATACAAATGTTGCTTTTTTCGTGAATGTTTAACTTTTTTCTTTTAATTCATGTTACTATATTCAATTTCCTGGGACTTAGTCAGTAATTTACTGAGTTAGAGGAAAAGACTCAGGGATTCCCTGGAAAATTAGAGACAAATTTCTTGGTTTTTTCTCAAGACTGTTAGACCTTTAAAACTTAAAAAAAACTATTTAACCTTCTATTTTAGAATCCTCGTCTTTTCATAAATGTTTCATTTTTGTCTAGATCTCCCTCTCCCCACCACCCATCAATGTCAAAGGGTCAGCTATCCATTGATTGTAGTTACCACTTGAAGTCTCAAAAATAAGGGGAAGATAACATGACTTGGTTGATACCACGGACACTACTTTGGCCCCTCTAATAGCAAAATCAAATATCAATTGCGTTAAATATACGATAGGCACCATAAAATGCAGCAGTTGAGATATCAAGTCCCCGTCTATACTTAGCCGTTTATTGCCCTGCTACTAGTTGTGAGTGTCATTTAAAACACCCTAAAAATCTTCGACATCTGAACAATTTTTTTGATTAGGTGGTTCCATTATCGTTAAAATTATACCCAGAGTTGGATATTGCATGTCCAAAGAGACGACCCTGGTTTACTTACTTACAACCAGGGTGACAACCCCCTCCCCCAATTTTGAATTTCAGGTTAGGTTATAATTTTCAGAAAAAGGGATCGGCCTGACGAATTTTCTCCTACTCTAGTAGTTACTTCCTTATTTAAAAGGTATCGGATCTTTGACAGCTTTGGTGGTCATTGACAGCTTCTTAAGTCTGAAAAGAGTAAAAAGGTTGTCTTTGAATGTTTATGATTGCATGGAATTTTCACTTACAAAACATGATTTAACCTAAGAAGGTTTTAACCTCTACGTTACGTTTGTGTGCCTTGGAATTTAAGGCTCTGTATTGTAAAAAGATTGTTTGTTTCGTTATTTCGTTATGTTCGCACACAAAAGAAATTGTATTGAGCTAAAAAACGAAAATTGCAAGGGAGGAAAATTGCCAGCTTTTGGCTAAAGGAGCAATCGACATATTGATTCTTTCATTGGCGTTTTTAAGTTGGCAATAAAATGGTAGTAGTGTCTTTAGATCTAAACGAATAGTTTTTTGTCCCTTTATGATGTAATAGGACTAAAAAATACAAACCTTGCAATTTTTTGTTTTTATTGGTCTGATTAGAAAGTAATAGATCAATACTATACAGCACAAAAATCAATCGTTCAGTTACCAAGGAGCATGTCATGGGTGGTACGGTTCGGAGGACAGAGGTATATTTTTTCTAATCAGAAGAATCAGCTATCCTCGCTAGTTGCTTGGATTATGGTATTAAAGTCGATAGTTTGAAATATTATTATTAAAATTGTGGAATAGTGACACTCTTTTGGTTTTTGGAAAGCTATGGCTTAGACCCGTCAAATTAGCAATTTCATTGGAGTTGACCTCTTAGGGGGCTATCCCTTCTTTTTAAACATTATAGTACTATTTGATCGCCCTGGTTAAAATTTAGATATGTTTCAGCAAGCTGGTAACTTCAACCGAGTATGTCAGGCATACCAAAATGCACACGTAAACATTTCGATATAAACCCTTTCAATTCCTTATTTTCCAAGATTATTTCCTAAGAGGGAAATATAGTAGCTCAAAAACTTAAACTTGTATTTTGAAAAACCAGAACTAGTGTTTTGACCAGTCCATCATGTAGACCGAGCTGAAGGGAATTGGTTTAGATCTTAGTTTAATAAAAAAAAAATGCCATGTAACTTCTAATGTAGCATAATTGCAATGGTGTAAAATTAGATTTTTAATTTTTCCAAAACTGGATTCCTCGTAGATGCAAGGGATTAGCTCTGGTGTTTTATCCAACTATTTTTACTATGGCATTATAGGAAAATAGATAAAAGTTGTACTTTTGGCCTTATGGTTTTTGACTATTCTGTTTTAAAAAAGTGAAAAGTTAAGTGCAAATTTAGATGTGTTTTTGTGTTGTGTTTGGTTGTAGTATTATGTTCTGTTGGGTAACTATTACAAAACTAATTTCCTACTCCAAAAAACTAGTGACCTCGAGCTCGTTTTTGGATATATTGTGTAGCAACGATTATTTTTTTCAAACAAAAATTACTTTCTTGTAGTTGTTGAATTTTTTCTTGATATAAGTTTTCTCTTTAGTATTTTACCAATTTAAGGATAAGCGTATTTTGCGTATACTTTTTATCTTAAAATTGTGCTTTGTGAGGGATACAGCTTTTTGGGAATATGTTTATAATGTTAGAAGATTTTGTTATGATTCAAACCGTTTTCGCAAATTGGCTAGTAGTGCCAATTTGCGAAAATGCAGGGTGGGGGGGGGGGGCAAGTTTGTTTTGAAAAATCTACTGGGAGGGGCAGTTTTTCTTGTACATTTCTAATTTTTTTCAATGAAAATGCCAAAGAAGGCATTTTCCAATGATAATACCCGAAGAGAAGTATTTTGTTTTAAATATAGGCTGGGGGGGGGGGGGCAAATTCCCCCTCCCCTCCCAATTGACGCCTTTGGGCCATACTTCTATTGCAAGAATCCGCCGAAGAGTCCTTAAATTGAAAATAAAAATGAATAATTTTCGTGTATTGTTTGACTTTTGGAATAATCCTGAAATATTGCAAGATTTATTTTTGTTTACGAAGCCTGTCCAAACGTAGATAGATAGGATTTCTGTTGCGATAAAACTAATGTAGAAGCATGCGTTTCAAAATAAAAAAAAAATAGAAGAAGAGTTAATGTTCAGAATAAAAGCTTATCTAGATAATGCAGAGTAAAAACAGTTACTAGCTGAAGAGTCATAGTCAGTGTTGGGCCATATGAAAAACGCATCATAAATATATATTTATAATATACTGCCCCCCCCCCCCATGTTTTAACTCCCTAGATTTTTGAAAAAAATGCCTTTTCTCGGTACTTTCCTTGAAAAAAATGGCTTTTAACCACTCTCATTGAAAAATTGAGAAAAGAAATCGCCCCGCCCTGAATTTTTGAAAAATGTATCTTTACCACTCCTCCTCCGTAACTTTTGTGAATTGACGCCACTGAGTGTGCCTCCGTACTGAAAGGTAATGTTTTTTCAAGTTTTTAAAGGCTACATTGCTTTGTTTTCCAAGCTTCAAAAGAAATTTCACAAACTGATCTATTTATTTTGTCAGAAAAAATGTGCAGTTGTATTATAACAAACGTGTCTGTCTGCCGTCTTGTGTTGGTTTTTCACAAATTAAGCCTGCTCACTTTTGCACTTCAGACGAATTTTTAAATATTTGAAATGATAATAATAAAAAGTGAAGTTTCAAATTTGTTTTATTCGGAATGAATATTTAGATTAGCTGTGACTTAAAGTATATTACTATTTTTGTAATTGCATTATCATTTTACATGATGTACAAGAAATGCACCAATTGACAGGCCAGTTTTTCCAATAATATACAATACACCTCCATTCAAGGGGGATGCGGGGGGGGGGGGTAAATATATCCAACCTTTTAGTCTCAGCGGCATTTGAGCAGGGAGTTGAAAATTCCACCAGGACCTTTTCCGTTGCATCGGATTTTTCATTCTTGGTGCTGATTTACAGTGACACTGCGAATAGCTGAAAGCTGTGGAGAGCTAAATGTCATTAATGTATACGAGTTGGAGTCTATCTGCGGTACTTTTTAATAGGATTAAAAAAGACATGCTTTTTCTAATGAAAGTAAGGGCGACTTTAAAACAAACAGTTTTCGTATACCAGGGGGCACTCCCCCCTTTTATGCAAAATGTTTATAGTGCTATCCTGAAAGCATTAATGAATGCAAAAATATAGCTAATGGGCAATTACAGGTGTTTTATTACATCGCTTCTTTAAAATATTTGAACTGACATTTTATTGTTTAATGCAAATGCGCACAAAAACCTCGTCCATTTTTGAGGTATTGTGAACCAAAATTTTATTTCATTCCAATTGCCTTTTTGGAGTCGATACACCGTTCTTACAGCAGTTGAGGACAAAAAAAAAGTCAAACTTTAGCACAAGAGTTGAATAGGGGATAGCCGCCGTCCCCTCATATGTTTATGTACAATTTAGGGTTTGATGTGACTTTACCTTCATTTGAAAACAAGGAATTTTTTTTTTAATTTATTTAATACTTTTTTTATTTAAGAATTTTGTGCCATAATTAGCATAATTAACCTTAAATGTAAAGACGGCTACCACCAATTCAACACTCGACTAAGGTTTAACTTTAGCAGAACAATGCTTCGAGAAAAAGAGATCATTTTATTGTATTCGCTTTTTGAATAAAGTATAATTGTAAAAAATAAACTATCGTCTCCTAAAAAAGAGGGGAGCTGAATGCGGTCCTTTGTGGTGGCGGGGATCTCTTTTGTTACTTAAAAAGTACATTAGAGCTTTAATATTCCTTCGAATGAAGACTTTTAAGAATAACTAACCAAGGACTATGTATGGATGGTCACGCGCGTGACCATCCTTCTCTGAAAAAAAAAAAGAACAATTTTACATTTTGTAGATAGTGGCTCTAGGGTTCTCATACATGTAGAATTTCATTTCATATTGGCCAAGAAGATCACTCTCCTTTTCGGAGGAGATTAATCCCTATATATGACATTATGCAAATCTTCGTGTGTTATAATAGCTTTCGAATGACTAACTTTAAGATTAATGCATTTTGTATATTCAGAATCAGCGCAAATATTGTATTTTTTTTGCTTCATATATTATAATCAAAATCCTGTTTTCTTAGAGTTTCGGTTTTTATCGAAGAGGGTCAATCTTTACTTATAAATTGGTACTACAAACTGTTTGATTCAAGTCTCATATATGTGAGGGAGGCTACTGCTCCTCCTTCAAGCTTGTTCCTCCCTTTTTTTACGTTCAAGTTTAATACTAAGTAGTTTGCTGCTTAAAATATTGATTGGGATGTCGGTCTGAAATCAAATAAATTCAGAATGCAAATTCAAAAATGATTTTAGAGGGGCACCGCTTCCGTGATTTACATATATAAAAAAATAGTGCAGCGATTGTGGACGCCGGCAAGAGGTCAAAGCCCACCCCAAAACAGAAGACGACATTAGAAATGTATACGAATAGGAAATACTAAATGTTCCCATTCGAATTGGTAAAAAAAAAAAAGTTCCTGATAGCACATGTCCTCTGGAAGTAACTGGCATATTTATCACAAAAACAATTTGGCGGCACATCCATCACAAACCACTCAATGTGTTTTGAACAACCTTCATATGGCCAATGTACATTTTAGACCCTGATGAAGTACTTGACGATCAATCCTTTCAATTATGGGATCTCTTGTAACTTAATGGATCTGTTGGTAGAAATATTGCGAGACAAGAACAACTATGCCAAAGGTTATGTGTCTGACTATGTGTTCTCTCTCTCATCTCCTCTCTCTCTCTCCGTGCTATGTGTCTGCTTGTGTGTTTTTCTGTGCCTGTCTTTGTGTGTCTGACTCAGTGTGTGTGTTTTTTGTCTCGATCTCTACATATGTGTCTGACTGTGTTTTTTGGCCTGTGTCTGTGTTTTTTGCCTCTCTTCGTGCCTGTGTATTTTTGTCTCTCTCTGTCCGTGCCTGTATGTCTGAGTGTGTTTGATTGTCTCTGTGGTCTGTCTTTGCGTGCCAGACTCTAGGTTTGTTTGTCTCTCTCCGTGCCTGTGTGTTTGCCTGTCTCTGTGTGTCTTTTTGTGTTTTTTTTTCTCTCTCTCCCTCCGTGCCGCGTCCCCCCGTGTGTTAGCCTTGTCTTTGTGTGCCTGACTGTGTGTTTGCCCATCTCTGTGTCTGTCTTTGTGTGGCTGACTCTGTGGTGTTTGTGTCTTTTGTCTCTATCTCTCTCTGTACCTGTGTGTCTGACTCTGTTTTTTTGTGTGTGCCTGTGTATTTGCCTGTCTTCTGTGTCTGTCTTTGTGTTTTTGTCTTTCTCTTTCTCCATGCCTGTATGTCTGACTGTGTGTTTGCCTGTCTTCTGCGTCGGTTTGTGTGTTTTAGTGTCTGACTCTGTCTGTTTCGTGCGTGTTTTTTTTTTTTGTCTTTCTCACTCCTAATACCTGAGTGTCTGCTGTGTACATTTGCCTGTCTCTGCGCCCTGTCTTTTGTGTGTTTATCTCTCTGACTCTATGTGTTTGTGGTTGTTTTGTCTCTCCGTGCATGTGTGTCTGACCGTGTGTTTTTCCTGTCTCTGAGTCTGTCTTAATGCGTTTGTGTGTCTGACTGTGTTTTTTGTCTCTCTCTCCTCCGTGCCGTTGTCTGACTGTGTGTTTTGTCTCCTTACCTGTGTGATTGACTGTATGTTTGCCAGTCTCTCTGTCTTTGTGTGTTTTGGTGTCTGACTCTGTGTGTTTCTTTTTTGTCTCTCTCCGTACCTGTGTGTCTGACCGTGTGTTTGCCTGTCTGTGTCTGTCTTTCCGTGTTTGTGTATCTCACTCGGTGTGCTTGTGCCTGCCAGTATGTCTGACTCTGTGTCTGTCTTTGTGTGTCAGACTAATGTGTGTTTTTGTGATTTTTTGTCTCTCCCCTTCATGTCTTTGTGTCTGACTGTGTGTTTGCCCTGTATCTGTGTCCGTTTTTGTGTGTTTGAGTGTCTGATTCTGTGCGTTTTTTTTTTTTGTCTCTCTCACATCCCATGCCGGTGTGCCTAACTATGTGTTTGCCTGTCTCTGTGTCTGCTTTTGTGTGTTTGTCTGTCTGACTCTGTGTGTTGTTTTTTTCTCTCTCTCTCCGTGCCTGTGTTAGCCTGTCTGTGTCTGTCTTTGTGCCTGACTCCGTGTTTGTGTGTGTTTCTGTTTTTTTGATTCTCTCATCCGTGCATGTGCGTCTGAAAAAACCATGTTTTTCTCTGTCTCGCTGTCGGTCTTTATGTGTCTGACTCAGTGTGTTTGTCTCTCTCTCTCTCTCTCCGTACCTGTGTGTCTGACTGTGTGTTTTGCCTGTCCTCTGTGTGTGTCTTTGTGTGTCTGATCTGTGTCTTTGTGTGTTTTTGTCTCTCTCGCTCTCCGTGTCTGGCCTTTGTTTTTCTGTCCCTGTTTTTGTGTGTGTTTCATGTCTCTCTCTCTGTGCCCTGTGTGTCTGACTGTGTGTTTGTCTGTCTCAGTGTCTGCGTTTGTGTGTGTTTTTTGTCTCTCTCTCTCTCTCTCTCTCTCTCTCATCTCTCTCCGTGACTGTGTGTCTGACTCTGTGTTTGCCTGTCTTTGTTTATTTGTGTGTCTGACTCTATGTGTTTTGTTTGTATTTTTTGTTGCTCTCTCCGTGCCTGTGTTCGTGACTGTGAGTTTGTCTGTCATTGTGTGTTTGTGTGTCCTACTCGGTGTGTGTGTTTTTCGTCTCTCTCTCCAACCCGTGCCCGAGTGTCTGTCTTTGTGTGTTTATGTGCCGGACTCAGGGTGTTTGCGTGTGTTCTAGTATCTCTCTCTCTCTCTCTCTCTCTCCTCTCTCTCTTCTCTCTCTCTCTCTCCATGTCTGTGTGTCTGACTTTGTGTTTGCCTGTCTCTTGTATGTCTTTCTATGTTTATGTGTTCTCTCGACGTGGCGCTTGTTCCATTTTGGGGTCATATACGAGTTTTAGCTGTATCTGTTTGGCCTATGAAAAATCACAATAAAAAAACTCATCTGGCCTTGCTTTCACCTCTCAGCGCAAACAGCTAAGCATTCAATAGTCATTCTTTCCCATGGTATTAGAATGCCCATTAATAATAAAACCTATGACCTATGAAAAAATCTCAAAAAACTCCTCTGGTTTTGGTTTCACCTCTTAGTGTAAAACAGTGAGGCATTATGGTTAAAAAATTCCAAGTACCCAAGAAAAATTCTAAGTCTCCCCCCCCCCCCAAAAAAAAGACTAAGTCCAATAAAAATTTTAAGTCCCAAAAATACTAGGTTCCATGTCCCCCAAAAAATCTAAGTTCAAAAAAAGAAGAAAAAAAATATCACTACAAAACATTTTTTTTTTCTATATAGAAAAATCATGACTGACATATTAATATCATCTTCATTTTGTATTTTTAAAATATCACATGTGATTTTTTTTTTATAAGTATTATTAATGTGACTTTTTTAGACATGGAAAAAACAAGTTGAAAAATCAATTACAAAATCTAAGTGAAAAAAAAATTGGGGGTGGGGAAGTTTGGGGGTTAATGGGGCCCTAGATCGGGGACATGGGGCCCTAGAGGGGAGCTCAGGGACCCAAACTAATACGCAAGCCCAGTAATGGAAAACCGGTGCGCTCAGGACCATTTACATTACAAAAAGGATACCTGCCTCGGTTGTAGTCATTACAAGTTTTGGAGATCGAAACAAGTTTCACTAACCATCAAAGAATATGTCTATCCAGCAAGAATCTCAAATCACTGTGGTATTTAAATTCATGGAGTGATGCCAAAGCGGTGCAGGGAACAAATCACTGATAGCATTTACAGTATATCCAATTGGGAAATCGATTGCGCAACTGAAGTTGTTACGATATTGCGACGCTTTTACATCAGTTGGCTAGCATCACAGAAACAATACATTGATTTTCCTAGAATGCATTTCTATGAACATAATATTATCAATGACTCGTTGACTCAGTCGAGTAAACGTATCTTTTTTACCATAGGAAATAATGGGTCTAAGGTTTCGAGTCATGCATCAGACAAAAATTGCATAAAATAAAAAGACAGATACAGGCAAACACATAGTCAGACACACAAGCACAGAGAGAGAGAGAGAAAAAAAAAAAACACACAAAAGCATGACACAGAGACAGGTCAAACACACAGTATGGAGTGGAGAGACAAAAACATGCATAAACTAGACAGAATCAGACATTCATACACACAAAGACAGACACAAAGACAGGCAAGGGAGACAGAAACAGAATAACGCATCATTCTTGACAGATATACAAGATAACGCATCATTCTTGAAATTCTATGAAAAATGCCAAGAAGATTCTCGGAATCATGATATGGGCCCGATTGTATTCGTTTGTATTGTTTTCACCGACAACATGAATGATTATGCAATGCAAGATAACGCATCAATCTTGGAATTCATACCAAGCATACCAAAAAAATTCTCGGAAGCCGGGGATTTCTTGGTATGATGTCAATAAAGGTGTTCGCGATTTCAATAGTACATCGAAGTAAGGCCTCGGTAGTATTGGTTGACCCATACTACTCTCATTTCCCCATATATACGACGCATTTTCGACGTAAAGACCTTTAATTAGGTATTCTTTTCTTAGACCACACTGCCATTTTATGACGAACAAATAAACGTTCAATGTGGATAAATCCGGATTTATTTTAGACAGTGAAAAAACGGGTACAAAAGTCCAGATATTTCGATCACATATACAGCGACCCATTATTGAACTTTTTCTGAAAAAAATATGATGAATAATCCGGAAGTTCATTATTTTGTGAACGACCCGAAATTATTTATTTTGTTTTGTATGAACATGCTAGTTTTAATTTTATTATTTTAGTATTTCTACTGATGACGGTCGCTGTATATGTGAAACTTCTTTTTTTTGTCAACCAATAATCATTTATAACACTTGTAAATTTTCTTTTTTGGGTCTTGTCTCATTTGATAGTCCAGGTTGTCGATTTTCACCAATAATGTCCTTATAAAATCCATGTCTTTATTTATAGCTATTTTTCATCGCTTGGAGCTTTTATATAAAATGTTGAATTGTCGACTTTTGCCCCGGCTTGTCTTTTGTCATTATGAAAATACATTTCCCCCCCGACTTTTATTATTTAAACAGAGGCATGGTAAGCACCAATAACCTTATCCTTGTCACATCCCAAAACCCATATCATCATAACTATCATTTTCTATTTTGACACGTTTTGATTCTCGCTGTCGCTTATCTTCTAGCCATATTTTTCTTTCTTCTTCATTTTGGATTTTCATTACTTTCAGACAATTTGTCATTGGCCCTTTGCTTTAGCTACCCTTACTTGGTTCTAGTTTTACAGAATGGCCCAGGTTGTAAATTTGTTAATTGTTCAGGTGGTGGGGACAAAACTTCTTTTCTTCCAACGATTTATCATTTATAACACTTGTTAAATTATCCTTTTTTTGGTCTACCTCTAGATAATATCTTTCATACTGATATGTCTTTTCATTATTTGAAGCAAGTCCGATTTCTAACGCAAAATTGTCTATACCAGCTTCAAACTTGGGTTTTCTTTTTGAAATTTTTGTAATTACCAGTATTTGCGTCTTTCAGGAATTTAATGTAAACTTCTCCATGCATGAAAATCTTAAACTTTTTCCATATAAGTGTGACAACGTCATTGCGATAGATGTATACAAATAATGAAAGTCACTGATAGGAATTTTTTTTTTTCCAAAATTAACGGCTCTTAACGAATTTTCTCACACTTCTTCTGACCTATCTAGATCATTTTTTTTTAGACCAGACATAATCCGGCTGGATACAAATTTTCCCGAAAAAATGTGAAGCCGTTTTCAAGAAAAAATAAATCCATAAATAGATACACAATTATAGATCGTTTACAAAGATGGTATTTGGGCCTGCTTAAAATAAAATGAGAAAAAAAGCGGAGTACCAAATAAAAAAAAAGGAGAAAAAATATCTAATACTGGAAACCTAATAACCATAGTCAAATCACACAAACAGTTTAATCAGCGTGCGTTTGAATTGTAAAGTTTTGCTGGAGAGATCGCATTGAAGCTGTACATTCTAGGTAGATCACTCTAGTTTTGATGGATTGAAGATTTCCGTATATGGATTGAGAGCTCCGTGCTTAGAGAACCTCAGTAGAAGTTCCAGCCAAAATCTTTGCATATCGATAATAAGTGCTCCGATTTTTCCAAAGCTCGGTGAGGACAACATCTAGGTTGGCAGCGGTTAGCTAGCAATTCCCCTAGCAACCTAGTAAAGACAGATCACAGCCCCATAGCAAAACCATGAAACAAGTCTTAACTCCTAAAACTAGAATCAGATCAAAAAACGAAGTACATTATTAGAATCGCCTTGTCCGAAACCCCAGTATAGGAAACCTTATAGTCCCTTGGCTTGAACAACAGGGGAAAATATACTGTTTGAAATCAAGAAAAGTAGCTGCAACTATGAAATTCTGCATATGCGGTATCTTTTTTTCTTCTTCTTCTTTTTCCTCAGATAGCAGGGCACTAAAACATCGCAGAGAGCTGTTTAATGGATCAGTTTTAAAGGAAATTGATGAGGTTATTAAAACTTTTGTAAATTAAAGAAGTTATCTCTAATACAAATCATTTTTTTTTACGAATAAGCTGTATTTTCATGCTCAAGATTGATGAATGAAGTCAAAATCGTAGGTATTTAATCATAATAATAGAGAGCTGCTTAATGGCTTCGTTTTAAAGGAAATTGCTGCATATTGAAACATTTTGTAATGAAGAAAATAATTTTTTGATATGACGAAAAATGTTATTTTAAGGACAAACTGAATTTACGAAAAAAGTTATAATAAATGAACGACTCTTGCCTATACTAACCATAAAAGCCAAGTTAACTATAGTATATGGCTTGTAGCAGTTATATTTAAAGTCGATTATATTAACAATTCCTCCAAGGGGAATCGGGAACCCAGTTCACCAACGGAACAAGCAGATGTGCCTCCCTTGAGAAATTGGGACTTATGAAAATATAAGTTACACATAAGACCATGATAATATAATTCGTTAATTCACTAAAAGAAATTATATAATCAGGGGTTGCAGCGGTAGCTAGCAGCCTAGTAAGAGACGATCACGCCCCATAGTAAAAGATGAAAGAGGTCATAACTTCTATACATAAGGAACGACTGTCGCCCATAAGTGACATAGGTCGCCCATTCGAGGCCAACTGGGTGAACGCCAACTATCCTAGCCACTAAAAACCATGTAGGATATATTATTAAAATATCTGATTAATGAAGTTTTTATGCTAAGTTATCATAGGCAGCGCAATCGCGCTGCCTAAGTAAAGAACGATGCCGGCAACAATTTATTATTTTTTTTCCCCTTTAGACAGGGCGCTTCGTATTGAAGGAGTTGTCGTAGAAACTTGCAAAAAGGGCTCATTCGATTAGAAATATAGTTGAAAGTGATTTGGAGGGCGACTAACCCCCTTCAGGCCCACCTTTTCCCAAACACACCCAATCAAAATTTTAAGATAGCCATTTTGGTTCAACGTATTTGAAAGTTCTGGAAAATTAGGTCTTTGAGGATGTACCCCCCCCCCCCCCACAGTTCCTCCAGGGCAAGGGTTGTAAGTTATGCCCTTGGGGGACATATAAGGGTTTTTATAGAAAGCGTTGTTGTAGAACTTCAAAAAGGGCTCATTTGATTGGAAATTGAAATGGCTAGTGACCTTTTCATAGTCGAAAGTGATTGGAAATGGCAACACACCTTCATTGCCCGCCATTTATCAACAAACACATCCAATCAAAATTTTGTGATAGCCATTTTTGTTCGAAGTGGTTGACAGGACCGGAAATTATATCTTTGAGGGTGACAGTCCCCCCCAACCCCTCAGGGTAAAGGGTTTGTTGTAAGTTTATGCCCTGGGGGCATATAAGGTTTTTATTGAAAGCTTTGTCGTAGAAACTTGCGAAAAAGGCTCATTCGATTGGAAATTCCAAGAGCTAGTGCCCTTTTTAATAGTCAAAAGTGATTGGAGGGCCCATTAGCAACACCCCCCCCCTTCACGCCGAGCTTTTCCCATAACATCCATAAAAATTTTTAGAAAGCTATTTTGTTGAACGTAATTAAAAGTTTTAGAAATTAGGTTTTGAGGATGATAACTCCCCCTCAGAGCCTTCGGGGCAAAGATTGGTAAGTTTATGTCGCTGGGGGGGCATATAAGTGCTTTTATAGACGCAGTGATGTTGTATGAAACTTCAAAGAGGGCTCATTCGATTGGTAATTGAAATGGCTAGTGCCCTTTTTTAATAGTCGAAAGTGATGGAAGGCAACTAAACACCCCCACCATTTTCCCCAAACACAATCCAATCAAAATTTTGCGACAGCCCTTTTGTTCAACGCAGTTGAAAGTTCTGGCAACTAACCCCCCCCCCCCCCTCTCACGCATCAACCTTTTCCCCGAACACATCCAATCAAAATTTTAGATAGCCATTGTAGAAAACTTCAAAAAGGGCTCATTTTGATTGGAAATTGAAATGGCTAGTGCCCTTTTTAATAGTCGGAAGTGTTGTGAAGCCAACTAACCCGCTTCAACGCCCACCATTTATCCAAACACATCCATCAAAATTTGGGAGATAGCCTAATGGTGTTTCAAGTGGTTGAAAAGTCCGGAAATTATATAATTGAGGATGACACTAAACTCCCCCATAGCCCTCAGCGGTAAGGGTTGTAATGTTATGCCCTGGGGGCATATAAGGTTTTTATTGAAAGCTTTGTCGTAAAACTTGTGCCCTTTTTAATAGTCGAAATTGATTGGAGGGCAACTAACCCCCCCCCCCTCTCTCTCTCTCAAGCCGACCTTTTCCCCCCCAACACATCCAATCAAAATTTTTAGATGGCCATTTTGTTTACGTAATTAAATAGATTTAGAAATTTAGGTCTTTAAGATTATAACCCCCTCAAAGCCCCTCGGGGCAAGGGTGTAAGTTATGCCCTGGGGGCATATAAGGTTTTTATAGATAGTGATGATGTAGAAACTTCAAAAAGGGCTCATTCGATTTTGGCAAAAATGGCTTGTGTTTTGTAGAAGGGCTTGTTGGCCCTTTTTTTTTAATAGTCAAAAGTGATTGGAGGATAAAACTAACACCCTTCTCACACGCCCATTTCCCCAAACACATCCAATCATCAAATTTTGAGATAACCATTTTGCTTGAACGTAGTTAAAAAGTCGGAAATTATGTTTTTTGAGGATGACATTCCCCCCACAGCCATCCGGGCAAGGGTTTCATTGAACGTTATACCCTGGGGGCATATATACGTTTTTTTTGTAGAAAGGGTTGTCGTAGAATATACAAATAGGAATCATCAACGGTTAGTGCCCTTCTTAATAGGTCGAAATTGATTCGGAGGGCAAAGTAACCACCCCCTCTCACGGCCCACCATTTCCCAAACACTCACAATTCAAAATTTTTGAGATAAGCCCATTTCGTTCAACGTAGTCAAAAAGCGTCCGGAAAATTACGTCCTTTGAGGATGACAACACCTCTCCCGCCCTCAGCGGCATGGTTGTCAAGTTCTGCCCTTGGGGCATATTAAGGTTTTTTACTAGAAAGTGTTGTCGGAGAGACTTCCAAAAGGGTTCCATTCGATTGTAAATTGAACGGGCTAGATGTGCCTCTTCAATAGTTGGAAGTGATTGGATGGCAAACTAAGCCCCCTCTCCGCCTCACGCCCTACCATTTCTCCAAACACATCCATACAATAATTTTTTGAGATATCAGTTTTGTTTCAAAGTAGTTGAAAGGTCCGGAAATTGACGCCTTTGTAGGATCAGACAACCCCCTCACAGTCCCTCAGGGCAAGGGTTTTTTTTTTTGTTGTTTTCAGTTTCAGTTATGCCCTGGGGCATATAAGGTTTTTCTTGAAAGCGTTGTCGTAAAAACTTTCCAAAAGGGCTGATTTATTGGAAATTGAAAGGGCTAGTTGCCCTTTTTTTTAACAGTTTGAAAGTGTTTGGGAGAGCAACTGACGCCTCCTCCTCACCCACCATTTCCCCAGACAAAAATCAAATCAAAATTTTGAGATTAGCCATTTTGTTTAACGTAGTTAAAAAGTTCTGGATAATTTAGCGTCTTTGAGGGTGGACAACCCCACCCCAGCCCTCAGGGCAAGAGTTGTAATTTAATGCCAGGGGCATATAACGGATGTTTAAGATAGCTTTTTGTTCGTATAAACTCAAAAAGGGCTCATTCAATTGGAAATTGAAAGGGCTAGATGGCCCTTTTTATAGTCGAAAGTTGATTGGTAAGGCTTGCACAGTTTTTACAGTAAAGATCGATGTTGGGTACAAATGTTATTTACTTTTACTTTTTTTCTTGTTTAGACCCATGGGCACTGGATCGTATCGAAACGAGTTTGTCTGTAGGAAACTTCGAAAATGGCTCATTTTGATTGAAAATAGAAAGGGCTAATTTCTTTTTTTTATAGTCAAATAGTGATTGGAGGGCAACTCATCCCCATCATCACGCCCACCCTCCCATTTGGCCCATTTTATGTTGTTTAAAAACGAAATGTTGGCCCTTAAGCATTAAATCAAAATGCATTGCGTTAATTGCTAATTCCCAATAAGGCATCTCATCAAGTATCCCAAGAACGACTGAGGGTATTATGTTCAAAACTTTCGGGGCTACTTCTGGGTCTTAAACTTTAAAACATCAATCGAAAATAGCGTAAGTGTATCCAAGAGCTTATAAAGAAAGGAAAAACGAACAAAAATGGGGTTTTTACAAGGTCCAAATGAAAATACTGAAAAACACAAAACAAAGCGAATATTTTCGGTAGAGGACAAAAAACGCCTCTCTTCTTCAGCGCGAAAACGAGAAATAATTGTATCCAAGGAAAGTGCCGAAGAAAAAAAACAACCAAAAAACAAACGCGGAACGGTCAATGTTGAAAAGAACCAAAAAACCAAAGAAAGAAAAAACTCAAAACCTTAAAAGATTGAATAACATATTCAATAAAAGCCAAAAATTAAAAGAATTTTAAAACCAAATACCTAACAACCATACAAAAGCGAGTTTATTCCGCCAATATCCGAGATTTGGCACAAAACCCAAAAAAAATTGTGAACTGCCATCGACGGATACTAGCGAACAACTGATGAATGGAAAATAAAAACAATTCAATTCCCTCAAAAACGAAACGACACCAGCAATTAACATAAGTGGGAGAACTAATGCCCATCTGATTTCGGATTTTTCAATTAATGCATTTCTTGCAGACGCCCTTTGAGGACCTAAGGGATATTGTTCACAGTGTTTGATTATAATGACCGGGAAAGTGGTTCAACGTTTTATTTCAGGGATTACTAAAGTATCGCTTCTCTTTTGAGAAAAACCGAAAGATGACTCGTTTATTTCTTAAACACCAGAATCTCCTGTTTAACAGCCTAGACATTAAATGTTGGTATTAATAAATTTCAACAGCTTCTCTGTAGTGCTGCGACAATACCTTTGTCATGCGAAATAAGGCTAGCTTGATTAAACAAAAATAGTCATGGTCCTCGGTTTTTTTCAAAATATGTGCTCTAGCAAGGGCCAGATTTCAAAAAATTTTCTGTTTTTTTCCACTTTTTTAAGTGTATTATTAATTGAAACTAGAGTGCTGAGTTAATCGATCCATTAGTCGCTGATCAGTGTTTCTTCCGATATACCAAAGGACTCACACGAACAAGGAATTCTGCCGGACACCGGAGTTTTACTAGCGGGATAGGGTCTTTATCTTGATAAATTTGGACCTGATAGTTTTTTCCTGGGGTCTATTTAACAAGTGTACATGTTATTTTTTTCTTAGATTTTTGGAAATGTGGTCTGAACCCCTTTAACATTGTGAGACACAAGATAAACTGAATTTCCCTTGTGATTTGTGTTTCTGTGAGCGAACCTATCTGATAATCTTTTTTAATGCGTCCTTGAAATCACAGAACTTTACCTTAAACTAATTGGATACCATTTCCCAAATAACCAATATCTCTAAGGTGGTTGAGCTCTAAATCATCCAAGCAGCGTGTTGAAATAACTTTCATGCTCTATCCAACTAGAGAAATGACAACTCTTTTCACAGCAGAATTGATTAGAGGAATAATTTAAGTAACGGTCATTATGTTGTGGGTTTTCTTATGACACCAAACTCGAAACATGTATCATTTCGGTGCACCAGAACATCTAAGAAAGGAAGACACTCTCTATCTGTGATTCCTGAGTAAATTTAAGCTTTGGATCCAAGGATTTGAGCCAAAATGAAAGAAAACGAACCCAGAGACCTCGTCCACCCAGTGCTCCCACAAATGAAAATATACATCTTTAAAACGAATCCAAAATTACAGTTTACAAAAAACTTTGGCAAATAGCCCTTTCTTCAAGGTCTTCCATGAATTGATATCAAGCCTGTATTGCGAGGAATGGGGGTCACCCTATGGAAATGCCCATATTTCTGTCTATTAAAACTATGCCCTCTATAATGGAAGTAAAAAGAAGTTCTGTTTACAAAAGGGCTGTATAGTGAAAGAAGTGTCCTGATTCGAAAGAGTTGATTTTCTGATATAGATGGGTTAGAATTAAGCGCCAAAAATTCAATTCAGGCCCTTTCCGCAGGATCACAATTGGGTATATCATTTGAATATGCATCAAAACTGCCAATTCTGTATTTGGTTTAAACCGAAATTTGCTTTACTTGGAAAACAAAATCAGCCGGAATTTTAAAAGCGATTTTGGAGCCTAATTAGTAGGCGAAATACAATGATAAGAATTCCCTATTTTGCTGTAGGAGAATTAAAAGACGAAAACAATGGGCGAAGTTTGGTCATTACGATGGCTATTGAACTTAGGTAAGACTAAAGAGAGGGGAACGATACATCCCGCGTTGGTAAAAATTTACAAGTAATACTGTAATTCACCTTTTCCTTTTAAATAAGAAAGCTCTTTTTGGATCTGGACAAATTTTTTTTCTGTGGGATCTGTAGCTAATTGTTTCATAAGTGTTAGATTAACCATTTAAAATTTCTCTGACTTTGGTCGTAATCACCATGAATTAATACAACAATTGTATTGCCTTTATCGGCTTTCGTAAAATCTGGAATGACTTTATATGTAGTGCGTTGTAAGACCAAGTGTTCATTTTTACTAAACTTTTTTAATTTATTTGGATTATTAAACAGAAGGCGAATCCAACGAGTTGTCAACAAATTGTGCTCTAACTCAGCAATAACTAACCTTCGAAAATACATCATTAGTGAAATACCGCAACAACATGAGGGTGGGGATTTCATGACTCTCGTGCGTGATATTGGAGAGATTGCGAGGTAGAACACAATTTGTTGAAACTTTGTTGGATTCGCCTTCTTTGCTTAATAATCCAAATTAAAAATAAATTAAATAAACATTTTAACTTAGTAAAAAATATTTAACCTCGGACCCTTCAGAGTGATCGCAACGAGATAATCCACTGCGGCAGTAGGTTCAAGGACACAATTTTAAAATAGTTATAATATATTAAAAAGTTATATTAAAAGACAATCATTAGAAAAAATCTAACCATTAACACACATCCGACTTACTTTCCGTGACTTTGAGTTCCGTCTCTTACTTTCAAAAGAAGAAAAACGCCTAAGGCTTTGTACCTGTTGTAATATCAGGTATATATCTAGTTTCAGGTGTATATCCGGTGTGAAGTGGTAACTGAGTTTTAAAAATATAATACAAGAACGAGCCTTTAGCTCATAGTAAACGAAATATCATAATAGTCAATAGTTTCCCACAAGGGCTTGATGCTGTACCAGATATGGAGAGACGATGGCACTGAAAAGTTTTGACAATGACCGATTGAATGAACCACTTGCCATTTGAGATTTCCATAGGCAGCGCGGATAAGATCGGCAGACTGATTCAATCAAGACCGCCTCTTAGTTGATCTAATGCGTCTGCACGTAAGTGATACCATGTAATTCTTCAGAGAATCGAAATACTGAATTCTGATAACATTACAATTTTGCCATTTACAATAACAAGGTTTCTTGAGGCATTGAAGAGAACTTACTTGTTACCCTTTCCAGGTTCTTTAAAGAAGATATTGAAAGAATGTGGAAGGGTAACTGAAAAATACACAAAATTCCTCGATAGACCAGTCTTAATATCCTTTCAGAAGGTAAAACGGAGGGACATAGAAACAGAAGAGCAAACTTTTGTCGCACTAAACACCAACGTTCAGTCAGATAATGGCAGCAAACTGCAAGCTTAAAATATAACACAAAGAATTTTGATTTCAGGGTCGCATATTGTTAAACAAGTTTAAGCGACAATCTTCAAGATAATTTTATTTTATAGCCAAGAAGTTCACTTCTGGTATCTTAATCTAATCTATTCTAGATCGTAAAAATCCTCTATGTTTAAATACAACAATTTTTCCCTCCCAAAGTGGACTAGAAAAAGCAACCAAAGCAAATATTTACTTATATATGAAGGAATAAACAAACTTCCCAGAATTTCTTCAAGTGATTATTTTTCGGAACCAAAAAGGAACATCGGCACGATCTATGCTATGCACTTCTTCAATATCAAAAGTGTCGCCTACAAAAAAAGTAAAAGATTTCTCAGATATTTTAACACAACACGCTACACCTTTGAATGTTTTCTTTTCTTGTGCTTAAAGGCAAGTGAATCTTGATGATGCAGGCTTACAAGTTTATTTGGAAATTCGAATATTTACATAGCGTTTCTGAAGCTTATTTGACTAAGGTCCAGGCTGACATATACTTAACAATACTTTCTACAGTATAAAAAAAGAAAAATTTCAGATATTAATAGATCTTTCGTACATAAACAAGGCCAGCAAGCTATATTCTTTTTTAATTTTTGTTTTGCTTTTTTTTGTTTTTTTTTTGCCAAAAATGAATTTCGTTTCTAGTAGCTCTATATGAGACACTATGTCGTCTCTTACAAATTTCACAAATAAAAAACATCTAGTTAGAAATACGATTCATATGATTAAAAAGCAACCATGGCACAAAAATTTTGCGGGGCTTAGGCAACAATGCACAACTTCTTCTATGTGAGGTTAATTTCTGTTCGCTTTAGTTTCATATATTCATCTCATTACATTTCTTCATTTTAAGTTCCTTGATAATAAATTTCAGTTTTTGTTCGCATTTAGTTCATTTATTCAATCAAATTAATTTCGGTCCGTTTTAAGTCGAAACTTATTATAAGATACTATGTCTGACGATTAGATTTTATACGCTTTTTATTTTCTTGAAACATTTTGCTGGGAAATTTTTTTGTTACTACCGCATTGACAAGATTGGTATGCGACAGGGTATTATATTAGAATATTTTGAGGTCAATGCGCAAGCAAAGGCGTCGTATGGAACTTGGTCCTCTTCGGCGTCTTCGTCGATTACCGTGCGCCACACGGTGCCTAACTCCGTTATCGTGATGAAAAACTAATGCAGGTGTTTTCAATAGTTTCCATAACCTTACATAAAATTAGCTACATAGATCGTTAGATAAAACTAAGAACATTGGGTACCAAGACACAAACCGCCGACTCAGTCTATTTTTTCTGTTCATCCTAAACCCTACACAACTAGAACATTTTAGGGTAATACCGCCTTGACTTCAAAAAATAGGATTTTTCAAAATATTTTGATTACACATTATGAAACTTTTTATTATGACAACTAGAGCAGGGCAGGCCAACTTTATGGTGTATGATTATATTACCTACCTAAAACTGGAAATGTTTTCTTTAAATACTAAATTAAACTATTCCTCTATAGTTCTACCACAACCAATGTAGCCAAAAATCCTCTAATCAGTACCATATAGTATTTCCTATTGTAATCTTTTATACAAAACATAAAAGATACCCAAATTTCTGGCCTATTAAATCTTCCGTGCGATAAATTTTTCTCACCAAAAAGCTTGAATTAGTTCTTCTTGCAAAGGTTTCTTGGAGGACCAGCAAATTTTTCCTGATTGTAATGCATCACTGCGACAAGATTATTTGCAGCTTTCTGATCTACTTCCTTCATTCGTTTGGCATACAGCTCGCGGTCTTCTGCAATGGCTACCAGAGAACCCACGGTCCTCAAATAGCATTGAACTTGCCAGTAACATTGGTTGGTATTTGAATAAAGTCAGCCACAGGTAGATTTGCAGTTTCGAGCATCGGGCCGTTATTAGAAATAGAAGAGGAAAAGTAAAAAAATAATTAAACAATATATCCCCGTTAATGGAGTCGCAAGAGATGAACATTTTTCTTCTTTAAGTAAATGCTAAGGTAGAATGCGATTTTATTATATGCATAACATAATACAATATATAATATAATATAATATATATATATATATATAATTATATCATTATATATGATATATATATATATATATATTCTGATATTATGTGGACGTAAAAAAAGGCCAATAATAAAATGCTCGCAGATCTTAAATTTCAAGTATGCCACTGCCTTTTGATTTAGTTTGATATTCGCCCTCAACATTACCTGAAAGTTTCAATCAATAGCCTTTGACACCACCTAGATGGACATTGTATTTTATTTAGTTATGTCATTTTTGAAAACATGGTACGAATTGCGTCTTTTCACTCAGTCCGGAATGAGCTGAAAGTTTCAATATATATAACTGAGATTATTTTTACAAACTCGTTGACTACAAAGGTGATTGATAAAACAATAAGCAAAAATAAAAAAAGGAAATGATGTACTTAGCAAAACTGAAAAATTACCTGAAAACAATGTAAAGCTATCACCTTCTTCCTGTATAAATGTGAACGACTGCTCTTAAAAAATTCCAAATACCAGGTTCTAACATCCCCCGTACATGCCAACTACGTATGTCCAAGTGGCATTAAAGCCTAGTAGCAAAAAACAAAACAAAACAATAAAAACTTTATACTTTCTCCATTATGCCGCTTTACCTCAATTTTTTTTTTCTCTGTCTTTTTTCTTGTCTCGTTTTACACCCTTTTAAAGTGCAAGTCTAAAAAAATATTTCTATAATTATTTTTTTAGAACTTTCCACTCATCCACATTAAAGAATAGTCGAGCCACGGCAACATTAAGCTCGTCTTAAGTTCACCACAACAATCCACTCCAGAAGACCTAAAAAGGCAGAAAAAGTCCTTTAAATTAGCGTCATCCGAGTACAAATACCTTGGAAGAATCTTCAGCAGAGAAGATCCCCAAAATACTACATCTAATTGCTTGCAGAAGCTTTTGCCATGCTGGAAGCATGATGTGTCAATTTTGTAATCAAGTGTCGATTTATATACCGTTATCCTCCCGCGGCGGTCTGAAAGCACAGTGGTCATGAGGTTCTCCTTTAGAAAGAAGATCTGAGTTGATTCTATACTTGTGTGTTCAAACAATACAGTTGACTGCCTCTAGTAAGCAATGAGTAGCCGCTTGAGGCAAATAATATGAGGGCGAGGCGCAGTCCGAGGGCAAGCAAGCACAAACTGTGAGGCCCAAATGAAGGCCAAAGGTACAAACTGCCGAGGTGGCCCTATACCACCACAGTTCGTGGCTAACGAACTGTAAGTTAGGAAGGAGTGCGGACTCACATAGTAACCAAAACTCCTTTTCAAAAAAAAAGGAATTTACAACAAAAAATGCATCAAAAGAATCGAAATTTATTGATCGATTCCAAAGAATTAAGGATCCATACTGTGAGGCCCAACACCGAGGGTCAAAGGTACAAACTGCGAGAGGGTGGCCACAGATCTAACAGGGCCGGGGATGTGGAGCTCGAGGTAACGCAACTGTTTAAGGAAGGAAACCGATTCGGCGCAATAGTAACCAAAATCTCTACAAAAAGAATTTTTGACAACCAAAAAAATGCATCAAAAGAAATGAATTTATGTAATTCCGAATATGTAAGGTTCAGTAAGTTTAACGCAACCGTAAAAAAGTTACGAGCCTTAGAAATCTGCCCGGATTTTCGAAAAAAAAGGGGGGAAAAACACTCCGATCGTCACGCAAATCTTAATGAAAATCACGCCACTATATCAGAATATCAGAGAATCCTACCGTAATAGGTATCATAGTCCTATAACAAAATGTCTAATCGTATTTTTTGTTCAAAAAAAAAAAAAATCAAGTATGCAGTTATTGTTTGCTTTTTTTCCAGGCAGTGTCCGATCGAACCAGTGATCCTTTTAGAACATCGGGAGAGGACTTCATTGAGCGAAAAATCAAAACTTTCTATATTGTCCTTTTGAGGGACCAAAAAGGATTGTGAGGGCAACTAGCCCTCTTCCACGACCCTTTTATCCTCAAAGACATTGATCAAAATTTTGAGGTAACTATTGATTGAGCATAGTGAAAGGCCAGTTATTTTGTTTTTTGGGGACGACCATGACCCCCCCCCCGAGTTCCCTCAAGAAAAGGGCGTTTAACTTTATTGGAATTTGCCATGTTCACTTTTAGTTATTTTATTTTTTTTTTAGGGTGGGGGGAATTTTGAGCGGGATTTTTCAAAGGACAGAAAGTTTCGTGGGTAGGAACGCTTGGAGAATTTCCACAGAACATCAACGGAGGAGGGAGGAGGAAGGGGATTTTGGAATGGTTGAAAACGCGGCAGAAATAAATTTAAAAACATGTTTTTTTTACAGCTTGAAAGTATGGAGCAACATTAAAGCTTAAAACGAACAAAAATTTTTCTATATTATGAGGGGGGCTGTCTCTTCCATCAATCATCGCTCTTTGCGCTAAAGTTCGACTTTGTCACAATTTTTTAGAGGGTTGAATGTTGGAAAGAGATTTAAAGAACCAAAATCACTTAGCGTTAAAGAGTGGGGTTCAGGAGGGGGCGGGCAGCCCCCCTTCATATGCGGTAATAATTTCTCGATCGTTTTAAAGTTTTAAATCAGGTGGCGTTCGTTAGTTATCTTAATTAAATGATGTTTGCTCCCAATAACATGACAATGAGAGGATCCTTGGAGAGGCATGATTCTGAGTGCAAGCTGCTCATTGGTTATGATACTCGAGACGCCTACTTCTATAACAATCATAGGTAAATACTCAATGATGCCTCGTTGTCGGCAATGGCCGACAAACGATGTTTGCACTACAAAGGTGTTTGAAAAATTCTTTATCTATTTATATTACACAAAATTTTATATCTAATAAATCAGTCTAGTTTAAAGGTGTTTTGGCAGGTTAAAGCTGAAAAATCCAAAATTCGCTACTTCAAAATGCGTATTTATATTCACGCGACTATAAAGACCGTTTTTTCTTGGCATATTTCGAGCAAATCAGTAATACACCATTCCAAGAAATACCAGTAAAATTTAAAACATTTCCTTTTTTTGTAATTTAGAATGTTACTTAAACAACTCTTGGCTTTGTTAAATTACACAAAACAAAAGACAAGGGCCCTTTCTTAGGAAATCAAACTGCCTCTTTCCTTTTAGAAAAATCCTATGAGATTTCCCATCCAAAGTCTAAAATAAAAGTTCAACAAAGTTTCCCGTAAAATGGCTCTACAGATCATATCCATGTTGTTTGTTTTCCCTCTAAATAAATTTATAGTCTTCACTCCTTAAACTGTTTGCCTATTCAGAAAAAGACGTGTTATATTTTTCTGGTCAGCCTTATAACCAACTCTTATACGTTAGAATTTGTTGCATATGATGCCTGAATAAAAAAGTAACTATAGGCCCCATCACATCAGAGGATAAGTCAGGCATAGTTTTCTCAAAAACTTAAAATCAAGAGCTCTTTTTTCCTTATAGAATTTTGCGATTCTTTATATCAGAATTTTAGATATTCGTAAACGTACTTTAAACCCATATTTAAAATAAAATCACTTGCATTAAGAATAGCATATAAAGGCCATTAACTATGAATAGAGTAAAAAAAAAAAAAAAAAAAAAAAAGCTTAGAATACGCCATCTGTCAGGAGTCAAGTCTCGGTAATAAGTGAGCATTCAACCCAAATGCTTAGACAACCACTAGGAAGCATTTGCATAGGTTGAACATAGACTGATCACTAAGAGAACGAAGTATAATAAACTGACATTACGGCATTGAAAACACAGGATATTTTGTTGACAGTAAAGAAATCAAAACAGATCGTTGGTAACGAACTGTTTACAAGTAACGAGTAAGGAACTACTACAAGTATAGGTAAGAAACTACTAACAGTAAGGAGCGAACCGTGCTCAATAGTAACCGAAACTTTAAAAAACGATTTTGGATACCAGCAGATACATCAAAAACGAATTGGATTTTATGCTGATTTCAAATATATAAGTTCATCAAGTTTAGGTCTACATTATCAAAAGTACGAGCGCTGAAAATATGTTGTCTTTAGTTTCGAAAAAAGAGAAGACATCCCCTAAAAAGTGATGGAATCTGAATGAAAAGTAAAACCATCAGATCAGCGTATCAGAGAACCCTACTATAGAAGTTTCAAGCTCTAATTGCAAAATATGGTATTTTGTATTTTTTTGACAGAGAAAGATCACGGATTGCTTAGGTTATTCTATTTTTTTCACCTATGGGGTGATCGTATCGTCCAGTAGTCTAGAATATCGTTCTGAGAGGCTCATTGAATTCGTAATATTAAAAGTTCTAGTGCTTTTAAGTGGACCAAACAAATTGGAGGGCAACTTGGCCCCCCTCCCACGCTCATTTTTTCCCAATAGTCACCCAATAAAATTTTGACTTTGAGATAGTTCCATTTTGCAGATAGCGAGAATCTAATTAAAATATGATCTCTTGAGAGACTTAAGCCCCACAGTTCAGGGAAAAATGGCTGCAAGTTTATAAACTTTGCCCATTTGTTTGCATATTATAGTATTGGTTTATTGGGATGGATACAGACGATTTTCAGGAGGGATTTTTCGGGTGGGCGGTCGCTTACGGGGGGAGGATCTTTCAAGTGGAGATGTTTTCTGGGGAAGGGACATTTCTATGAAGAGGGCGCCGGCATTCCTAGCATTATTTAAAAAACGTATCAGAAAATGAAAAGTAAAAAAAACAGTTTTTTTTCAACTGAAAAGTAAGGAGCAACATTAAAACTTAAACGTTAACAGAAATTATTTGCATATGAGGGGGTTCTCCGCTTAGTCATACCTCGCTCTTTCCGCAAAGTATTTTTATACTTTCAAAAAGAGTATCTATTCTAATAAACCGGCCTTTGTGATTCAAGGGTTTTGTGATTCGAACAAAATTCGAACTGTAAGCTATTGACTAG
The DNA here is from genome assembly GCA_027921565.1 of Artemia sinica. NCBI lineage: Eukaryota > Metazoa > Arthropoda > Branchiopoda > Anostraca > Artemiidae > Artemia > Artemia sinica. The sequence goes on from CM051275.1 coordinate 27,409,591, forward strand.
GGGGCGAACTCAATATATATGTAATAAAAACATACGAACTATAGAAGTTCGTACCGTAATTATGTCAAGGAACAATTTCGAGGAAACCATTTAGCAAAAAAAAAAGAAAATATTAATATGCAAATTTCGTTCAAAATATTCATGAGGGTGAGCCAAAATCAAAGACTGCATTAATCAAAAAACGCTCAGAAAGTAAATAAATAAAAAGTTTTTTTAAACTGAAAGTAAGGGAGTGACATTTTAAAATTAAAACAAACAGAAAATATTCGTATATTGAAGGGGCTGTCCCCTTATTCAACCGTCTCGCTCTTTACCCGCTACAATTTGACTCTGTCGCAAACTATTTTTGATAACAAAAAAAACTTGTTGCGTAAGAGTGAAGCGTTGAGAGGGGACAGCCCCTTTCATATACAGAATAATTCTGTTCGTTTTAGTTTTAATGTTCACTCCTTACTTTCATTTAAAAAAAACTTGTTTTTTTATTAATATAAGAATAAGATAGGCTACAATTAAAAACTAAGCACTCGAATTTTTGCAAGGATTATTTTAGCACCAGTGTACATTAAACTACAAAAGGACGATAACCAGGACTAAGGCCTTTGACTTGAAGTATATATTTTATTACTACTCCAAAAAAAACCCTTGTTCTCAAATACTTTTTCGGTTTACTGACGGTCGGTTGTCATACTTACGATCTATAGCATGCTCCAAAACAGGTTCACAAAAAAGGATGAATGCTTTCAGTTTTTGGAGAAATTTTTGCTCTCTCCCAACTGGTAAACCCCCCCCCACCTCTGTCTTTAGAAGAGTATAGCGTTGTATAGTTTGGTGAAAGCTTATCTGACCAAAATCACAGTTGAGCTGTTCAAACATAATAGAAAACTTGGATACAAACAGCTTCCACATTACAACACCAGATCAGAAGAGAATTATGAATACGGCCCACAGATAGGAGCTTAACTACAAAAATTAAACTCCCAATATACTTGTGCCAGACGCTCATCCCAAGTGCCCATTACTAATAAAGACCTTCGCTTGCGTTGCAAGTTTCTATCAGCACGGCTCAAAGGAGGTATTTCTAACAGGACATACGCGGCTAAGCGTTGAGTCGTCTTTTCATTTGGGACTCCATTGAGCAAAATTTATTGTTTGGTCATATCGCTGGCGCGATAAGTCGAGATGCATGTGATTCATTGACGCAATTTTTTACTTTTGGTTATCAGCATCCACATCGCAGCGCGCTGCCTAAGTAAAGAACGATGTCGGGCACCAACGTGTTTTTTTTTCCCTTCCATAAACCCTCATGACACGCTAGTGATCGAAGGAGTTGTCGTAGAAACTCGATAAAGTGGCTCATCGATTGCGAAATTGGCGTGGCTAGTGCCCTGTTTAATAGTCGAAAGTATTGGAGGCAACTAGCCCCCCCCCCCCTCTCCCCCCCGCCCACTATTCCACCAAACTACATCCTAATCAAAATTTTGAGATAGCAATTTGTTAAGCGTATGTGATTTCCAGATAGAATAACATCTGTTTTATGAGGAGGACACTCCCCCACACCTCGGGGCAAGGGGTTTTAAGTTATGCCCTGAGGGCATATTACGGAAAACGATATGGCACAATACTGATTTATTAAATGCTTTTCTATAGAGCAGGGACTTCAATGGAAGGGATCGTGTTAGATAGACTTCAAAAGCGGCTCATTCGATTGGAAATGGGGAGTTTTCTAGTGCCCCTTTTAATAGTTCGGAAGTGATTGGAGTCAACTACCCCCCTCCCAAGCCCATCATTCCCCCAAACACATCCAATCAACATTTTGAGATCAGCATTTTGTTCAGCGTAGTTTAGGGGGGGGTGATTTACACATAGAAAATATAGTTTTGTGAGGAGCGGCACTCCCACAACCCCAGGGCAAGGGGTCTTAAATTATGCCCTGGAGTTTTATAGAAGGCAATGCGTATGAAACTTCAAAAAAGGTCATGCGATTGGAATTCAAAGGGCTAGTGCCTTTTGTAATAGTCGAAATGATTGGGATGGGCAACTATCCCCCCCCCATGCCCATCAGTTCCAACTAAAACACATCCAATCAAAATTTGAGATGCCAACTGTTCAGCGTAGTTAGTGATTTCAGGTAGAAAAAAAAAAAGTGTTTTTGAGGAGAGACACTCCCCCACAGCCCTCAGGGAAAGGGTTTATTAGAATGCCCTGGGGGCATATAAAGTTTTTAAAGAAGGCGTTGTCGTTAGAGACTTCAAAAAAATCTCTTCGATTGGAAATCTGAAAAGGGCTAGACCCTTTTTAATAGTTTGAAAAGGTGATTGTGAGGACAACTAGCCCCCCAGCCATCATTCCCCAAACACATCAATAAAAAAAAAATTTGAGAATAACCATTTTTGTTCAGCGTAGTATTTCCAAATAGAAAATATATTTTGAGGAGGAAACTCCCCCCAAACCCTAAGGCCAGGATAATTAAGTTAGCTGGGGGGCACAGAAGGTTTTTGCTGAAATCTTGTCGTAGAAACTTGAAAAAGGGCTATTAGATTTGAAATCAAAGGGTTAGTACCCTTTTAATAGTCGAAAGTGATTTTGAGGGCAAAACTAAACCCCCCTCTCACGCCCAACCTTTTCCCTGAACAACCAATCAAAAAAAAAAATTCTTTAGATAGCAATTTTTATTCAACGTAGTTGAAAGTTCTGGAAATTAGGTCTTAAGTAGACAAACCCCTCCCCCCAGAGACCGCAGGGTCAAGGGTTGTAAGTTATGCCCTAGGGGGCATATAAGTTTGTACTGAAAGCGTTGTCGTAGATCAGAAGAACTCAAAAGGCTTATTCAATTGAAATTGAAAGGTGATAGATACCTTTTAATAGTGAAGTGATTTGGATTAGCGACTTAACAACCCTCTCGCGCCTACATTTCCCAACACATCGAATTAAAATTTGAGCTATCAATTGTTCACGTAGTTGAAAAGTTCTGGAACTTTATTTTTTTTCTCTTTCTTTCTGTATCCATTAGGTCTTTTTAGGTGAAACCTCCTCAGTGCAAGGTTTCTTGTAGTTATGCCCTGGGGACATTATAAGGTTTATATAGAAGTTGCGTAAAATCATAGCAGCACGTATCCGTGCCTATAGTAAAGAAAGGCAATTCGAGGAGCGCACGAGACAGAAACGGGGACCTAAGAAAAAGGAGGGACACTCCCCCACAACCCTCAGGGCAAGGTTTAAGGTATGCCTGGGGGCATATAAGAACGATGTGGCCACAATCGTTTATCCTAGTTATTAATTTTTTCCTTTAGAAACAGGGCAATTGTATCGATGAAGTTGTCGTAGAAACTTCGAAAAAGCGCTCATTCAATGGAAATTGAAGGTGTTGTGCCTTTTATGGTCGAAAGTGATTGGAAGGGCAACACTAAACACCACTTCCACGCCCCCATTTCCCGAAACACATCCATATCAAAATTTTGAGATAGCCATTTGGTTCAGGTAGTGATTTACAGATTTAGAAATATGTTTTTGAGGTACAGGTCCCCCACAGCCCTTAGGCAAGGGTTGTAGTATGCCACTGGGGGCATATAGGTTTTTTATAGAAAGAAGGCGTTGTCGTAGAAACCTTTAAAAAAATCTCAGCGATGGAATTCAAAGGGTTAGTGCCTTTTTAATAGCGAAATTGATTAGAGGGCAACTAAACGGGTCTTCACGCCCACAGTTTTCCCCATAAACACATCTAATCAAAACCTTTTGAGATAGCCATTTTATCAACGTAGGTTCAAAGTTCTGGAAATTAGAGTCTTGAGGATGATAACTCCCCCCCACATGCAGCAGAGCACTCAGGGCAAACGGTCCCGTTGTCAAATTTATGCCAGGGGGCAAATAAGGTTTTAGATATCGCGTTGTCGTAGAAACTGCAAAAAAGGGCTCATTCAATTGGAATTTGAAAATGGTAGGCCTTTTAATAGCGCAAAGTGATTAGAAAGCAACTAAAACACCTTTAACGCCCACCATTTCCCCAAACACATCCAATCTAAAAAATTTGAGATAGCATTTGCTCCACGAGTTCAAGGTCAGGAAATTATACCTTTGAGCAGGATACTCCCCCCCATAGTTCTCCAGGGCAAGGTTAGAAGTTCTGCCCGGGGGCATATAAGTTTTTATAGGAATTTTCTGCCGTAGAAACTTGACAAAAGGTGCTAATCGAATGAAATTCTCTAAAGGGTAGTGCCTTGTTAATAGCGAAAGGATTTGAAGGCAACTAACCCCCCTCTCACACTTTCATCTTTTCTCAAGACACATACAATATATTCTAGTAGCCATTATTCAAGTAGTGAAAGCTTTGGGTAAATTAGGTTTTAAGGATTACAACCCTTCCCCCAGCCTCCCAAAGCCCTCAGAGTAAGGGTCGTAAGTTATGCCATGGGGGGCGTATAAGGTTTTTATTATAAAAAGCGTTAGAAACCACAAGGGCTCAGTCAATGAAATTGAAAGGGCTATTGCTTTTTTTTAATAGTTGAAAGTGATGGGAGAGCAACTAACAGCCCCTCTCACGCCATCATTTTCCAAACACATCCAATAAAAATGTGAGACATCCATTTGTTCAACGTAGTTGAAAGTCTTGAAAGTAGGTCTTTTGGTGATAACCCCCCAAGTGCAAGGGTTGTAAGTTATTGCACGGGGGACATATAAAGTTTTTAGAAAGTGTTAAAGAAATTTCAACAAGGGATCATTTGATTGGGAAATGAATATTGCCCTTTTTTAATATGTCGAAAGGAGGGAGGTAATACACCCCCTCTTACGCCCAGCATTTCCCCAAAAACAGTCAATCAAGTTATGAGATAGCCATTTTGTTCAACGTAGTTTAAAGTTCTGGAAAATATGTATTTAAGGATGACAAAACCCCCCAGAGCCCCAAGGGCAAAAGGTTGTAAGTTATTGCCTAGGGGCATATAAGGGTATTGATAGATAGAGTGGTTCGTTACAACGTCAAAAGGAGTCATTAATTCGAAATTGAGAGGGCTATATGCCGTTGTAATGGTCGAAAGTGATTAGAGGGTAACTATACCCCCTCTCACGCCCACCATTCCTCCAAACACACCAATCAAAATTTGTTTTGGATAGCATCTATTCTGTCAAACGTTTAGTAGAACAGTTCTGGAAATTAGGTCTGTGAGAATGACACCCCCCCAGCACTCAGGGCAACGGTTCGTAAGTGATGCCCATGGGGGCGTTAATAAGATTTTTATTGAAAGTTTGTCGTAGAATCTTCCAAACAGGGCTCATTTTGAATTGGAAATTGAAAGGGCTAGGAAATTTTTTAATAGTTTGAAAGTTTTGGAGAGCGACTACGCACTCTCTCACGCCACTAGCATTTCCCCAAACACATCCAATCAAAATTTGAGATAGCCATGTTGTGTTAACGTAGTTGAAAGATTAGAAATTCGGTTCTTAGGGATGACAAACCCACCCTAACAAGAACTTATGGTAAGGGTTGTAATTTATGCCCTGGGGGCATATCAGGGTTTTATAGAAAGAGTTGTCGTTTCCAAAAGGGTTAAATCGATTGGGAAATCGAAAGTCCTAGTGCCCTTTTTTAATCACTCGAAAGGATTGGAAAGCTTGACATTTTTATGTAAAGAGCGATAGTGGGTATAAGTATTATTTTTTGTTGTTGTTGTTGGTTAGACCAGGGCACTTCGTATCGAAGGAGTGCGTGGGAATTCGAAAAGGCTCAGTCGATTGAAAATAAAAAGGGCTGATCCCTTTTTAATAGCCAAAATGTGATTTGACGGCAACAATCCTCATTTTCCACCCCCACTCTGTCCCACGCCATACCCTCCCATTTCTGGCTCTTAAAAATCTTAACCAAATCAAAATTAGCGTAAGTGTATCCAAGCTATCAAAGAAAGTAGGCTAAACAGGATTTTCCTGCAAATGGTATCAAGTTTTCCTATTTAAGATGTCAATCTAGAGGAGGTGTTGAAACTAAATTAAACAGTAATATTTTTGTGTCCAGATTTTTAAAGGGTGATATGTTGTTAAACTGCTGAAATTTTTGCTCCAGCATACAAATGCAAGCCAAACTATAAAGTCTTAAAAAAATGGAAAAGATTTGAATTATTATTTTCTTTTTCCCTGAAAATACTATGTCAATATAAATACGAACATGAAATAATTTAAAAAAAACTTTTCACAAAACAAGTTTTTCAAAAAAAAAAGTAAAGAACTCATTAAACAAAAAAATGAGCCATAAAATAAAAGCAAATATTCTAACAAGCGTGATGAAACTACCACAATATCGCATCGATCATAATATGAAAACCAAAATCGAACAGAAATTACAATAATAACGAAGTCAAACTCAAAACGAGCAGAAATTAAAGAAGTTGGGCACAAAAACCTATGCTTCCCAAGGCCAGAAACAAAAAATTTCGCACTTTACTGACAAAATACAAATGAATGGCATTGTCAGTTTAAAATAACATAACTGATTCATTAGTAATCAAATGTTGAAATATTGATTATTAAAGTTAAGATATATATAGATAGGAGAGCTACGCATATATATTATATATATTACCTCTATATATATATCTATATAGATATATATATATATATATAAATAATATATATATATATATATATATAATAAGATGATATTTATATATATATAATTCATATATCATATACCTATATAAAAATGAAACTCAAAAACGATCAAAACATTTAAACATTGAGTAGGGCTAACAACCCCAGGCCTCTTTGAGACGAGAAATAACAGTAATATTTTTCATTTATTCAAGCTAACAAACAATGTGCAAAAAATTTAAACGTATTTATTTCATCAAAGTGCAAGTTCATTCTGGTATCAAAAGGTATGGGTGGTAAGCATAATTAATGTAATTTTTGCTCGGTTTGAGTTTGGACTAGCTATTTATTGGAATTTATGTTCGTAAATATATTATAATATAGAGATTGCTATATTCAAAATTTCACGTTACATCCCATCTATTTCAATGGTCTTCACAGAACAATGGTAGAAAAAATTCAAACCCTAGTTTTCCTTCAGTGAGTTTATCAATATGCTTTTGAACAGAAGTATTACATAATCTTATGCCAAAAGGGGGTCTTGTCGTCCAGTCTTCTCCATGGATCTACTCTTCTATTGTTGGTCAATTGTGACCCTAAACAGAAAGTTTAATAAAAAAATATTTTGACTTCTTATATAAGAGGAAGGTAGACCACTATAAGCAGAGGCCATATTCAGCATTTTAGTGTGTTAATAGTGTTAAATTTACAGGGCTGTTGGAGGGATGTTGAACAACCAAAAGACAATGTTTGCATACCAATGGGATGCTTTTACTCATGCTAAAACTACTACTACACTGCTACTAAAGCTAGGCACTTACTATTAATTTACTGACATACCAATACCACGGGTTCTACCTTTACGGGCCAATTTGAAGCTCAACAATTTCATTGAAGCTTTCATGAAACATGCGAGGCAGTGTAACCTAAATCAATAAGTAGCTAATGAACATGTAGATGCTAAAAGAAGCGACCAATTAGCAACATCTTAGGAGCTCGTATATTCGTTCAACCAGATCTCATCGGTAAGTGTGACAGATTTGAACTAGCCTGAAGACACTAAGTGCATTACTTCTAACATACTCTCGGTATCTGTTAACTATGACACTAAGGGTATGCCTAGCGAAACTCCTAGGGAACGTTAAGGAGAGTTTGTAATAAACAAAATATTTATATGAGTGCAGGTTTTCAAAAGGACATATAAGCCAAATAATAGCAGCGGAGGAGCAATTTATTAGCTATGTAAAATATTGAAAACTTTAGAAGAGCTAATGTGATGGAAATGATATTTCTAATGCCTTTTTAAAGAGTCTAAAGTGATGGAGGGCAAGCACGCCTTCTTACTTAGCCCAGATACTTTTCTAAAACACTCCTAATCAAATTTTCGGACAGCCAATTTTTGTTCAGCATTGGAACAACCCAGTAACTAGTCTCTAGGAAATGGGTATTCCAAAACCTCCCCCCCCCCCCATGTGATGCAACTTTACCATAGGCCTTTAAAGCTAAATTGGCTTTACAACTAAATGAAAAACGGCACGAAGTGTATACTGGTAGGGGATCTCAGCAACATCCAAAGAAAACTGGGTTTGAAGTGACAATTAACTAAATATAAAAGGTATAAGTGTATCCACCCGTGTAAAGAGCATAGAATCGAATTTTTTGAATCGTATTTAAAATTTGTTTTTTTTAGGTTAACTACAGGACCGGTATGAGAGTACTAAATAAACAATAATATTTTTAAGATTTGTCACAGAATGTGTGTTAAAAATTGTGAAATGTTTCTTCCATACACCGAAAAGCAAGCCAACAATGGATTCTTAGAGAAAAAAAACCAAAAAAAGGAAAAATATTATTTTCCTTCCGTGAAAAAACTGTGTAAATAAAAAAACGAACATAAATGTAATTTAAAAAACTGTTTCCGCAACATTAGTTTCTAACGCAAAGTGAAGAACTCCATTAAAACAACAACAAGCAAACTAAGATCGATATCTACCAAGCGTACAAACCTAACCCGATCCCCATCAATAATAAATAAAACCAAAACGAGCAGAAACTACAAATGAGTAGGGCCTGAAACCCCCATGCCTTCTCAAGACCAGAACATACATTGCATTTTACTGAAAAAAATACAAATAAAGTGCAGTGTCAGTAAGTATGATGATATTATTCATTAAAAGACTTAATAATTTTCAATTATTTAAAGTGAAAACCAAAATCAAAACGTCTTTTTCCCCAGTTAAGCACAACATTATTATCTGGGTGTTTGAGGTGGTTAAGGTTAGGGGAGTTGTCAGCCATGCTCATGAAAATTTTGCTCGGTTTCGAGTTGAATCGGTAATTTAACAGTTCTCGTTTGATTTGGGTTTACATTTTTATGATGGGCATTTGGGGAGTTTTACGTTCGGTAGAAATGTACGATTTTTATTATGCTATTTTTGGTTTAATGAAGCATTTCTTTACTGCTTTGAAAAACATTGTGGAAGACGTTTTAAATTAATAATAAAAAAGCTTTAAATTAAAAGATGTATTGATGATTACAGTCCCAATTGTATTTCTTATCACCGTTATGGCAATAAACTAATGGACCAGCAGTACCTCCCCTAATGCCTGGATATATCGATAGGCTACAATTTAAAAGATTATGATCGTTTTTTTTTTTTTTTTTTTTTTTTTTTTTTTTTTCTTTTTTTTTTTTTTTTTTTTTTTTTTTTTTTTTTTAATTTCAACCCGTATCCTTGAACCAATACTGAAAACAAATAAGTAACATGGGTTTACCTACACATAGGAGGGGGGGTGGGGGGGGTATGGACACTCACACCCGCGAAGAATTCCCAAAAATCTGCTCAGCTTCAATACAAATTTGGTAAAGATTCGATGCGGCAGCTCGTGTATGCAGAAACGTACCTAGTGAGGTGAATGAACCTTTCAGGAATCGGT
>CM051275.1:28171700-28221700 GCA_027921565.1 Artemia sinica
CACCTGTTTTGGCATATTTTCATTGAAAAATGCCTGTTTTAGTATTTTCAGTGAAAAAGCTTAAAAAAAAATTGCCCCCTAGATATTGAAAACATATTTCGCCCCCTCTCCCTGTATTTCTGTGAATTTACACCGCTGAGTTAGGAATAGAGGTCAAGAGTGTGACCTGGGGCCAATTTGTTTGCTCCAATCATACAGACTGACAATACTTTTATAGACATGATTTAAACAATGTGTAACATGTCCAATTTTTTTTTTATTAGAATGTTTCTATGAGTTTGAGTGTCCTTTCTCCTGGGATTGTACTTATATTTTCACTCCCAGAGGCACACTTCTGCTTATATTTAAGCGACTGGAATGCAATAGTTTTCTCAAAATTTTCATCTGATACCATAACTGGCTTTGACGACGCTTGCAGCAACATGTGACGCCGGGCTGCTCAAGAATCTGGCTGAACTATTAAAAACGGCAAAACTCACGGTTTACGATCGATATAGGGAACGTTTTTGAAATTCTATAAACGTTTTTACAATAGAGAAAAAGTCATTAAAACTGTTTTAAAAAAAAAAATCATAGAAAATTTGATGTGTCTAGCTTAATAGTCTGGCTTCTAGTTCGTATATTGTGGGCAATATAATAGCTAGAAGATATTTTACTATGGTGCTGAAATACGGGTATTCCTAATAGTGCTAATATCCCTTGCATCCTATAGAATAGATATGACTCTGTGAATGCACCGAGAAGGAAAAGCCACACTACAGAAACTCTTCTATTTTCTAACTGATATTGAAAATAAAAATGCAAAATACGCATGCTCGGTCGAGACCAGTCAAAACATCATTCTAGAAATTCAAAATATTGAAATATCGTTTCCCTAAAACGACAAAATCAACTAAGAAGTTTCTCGATAGACTATGTTCATAACAAAACTTGATTAAAGACGGATGATCTAATTTTAATTTTAAGTTTATAATCTATTTTTAATTGTTTTTAGTTTAAAATAAGCGAAATTGTGCCTATTTAGCAATTTGAAGGCATATGTTCAGGTATTGTGAGCTTTATTTTCCTAATAGCCTATATACATAAAAGAATTTAAAATTTGAAACATAAATGTTAAATCTCTGAACTTAAGATTTTAAGGTGTGGATCATCTGTACCTCTAATATGCTAACTAAGATTAATGGCCCAATATTCCAAATTTTTTCCGCTTCTTATGTGACACAATTTTCGCTTATGCGTTTATCTTCCTGAAGTGAGATATGCTTTGTGAAATAATCCTTTAGTATGATATAACTCATTAATCTCATCTATATAAAATTCAAAGACATCTTTTTGAGCAAAAACAGTAAAACAGAAAAGACAGAGCAGCGGCTGTGTAAAGTTAGATGGAATGAAGCAACGTATTGTAGTTTTGTCAGCTCACAAGGTTTGTCGTTAAATTGTTCCCGTTAATATATTTTCTTATGTTTTTAATTTATACTTTTCTTTGACTTATTGATCTAGCAGCATATGTTGCTAAAAATTTTGTTTGCTAAAAATTAGTACAAATTTCAGACGTTGTTATGGTCCATAACTAAATTTAAAACATTTGACATTTGATACCTTAATCATCATTATATTAGTTTTTTAAGCATAAATTCCTTTATAATTACAGCGATCCACTCGATTACTTATTTAGATTGAGAAAAACTCGGACCGTGGTAAAGAGTTTTTTGCTGATGTCAAAAGTGTAATATAATATCAATTTTTCCAATAACAGCATTTTTTTTCTGTTAAAAAATATTTGTACGTTATCTTATGACTGCTGAAAATGGAATGTAAGCAGGACATTTTATTCTTCTTCTTCTTCTTTTTAAGCAGTGTGCTATTCGTTTGATCCCACCGACAAATCCCAAAATTTAAAAGAAATCTCAGAATTTCTGAAATTTTGAAATTTAGCCTTTCAATTTTTTTTTTTTTTTTTCTGTCATGTCAAATCAGGAAAAAATCAAAATGGTCTAGGACCATCATAAGCACATCAAATCTAATCAAAGTATTAATGTGGCGATGATACTCAAAATGAATTTGCTATTAAAATTTTAAAACATCGTGTTCAAAGCACCATACTTTTTTTCATGAGAAAAGGCCCAGTAACTGGAAAAAAAAATGAATTTCGATTTTACATTCTAGAGCCATTAAAAAACTTCTGCCATTAAGATATTGATAATAACTTGCAATTACTTGTCTAACAAATAAGATATTTATGCACCGAAACTATATAGCCTACATTGCTTTTCAGAAATAATTTAGGAACTTAGAAAAAATTCGGTTAAGTGTTTATTTAACCAAATTTCAACTAGATAATATACGATCTGAAGCAGAAAACTAACTGCCGTTTTTTTTCTACATAAAAAGAACAACAGCTTTCTCATGGTTCAAAACAACAGATCACCACAACAGCACAAAGCTTTGTCAGCGTCTTGACTCTTGATTATAATTACGTTCGGGGTCGGTACTCCTAGGGTACCCTGTGACAGGGAGATTTGAACTTTTGTTCGTAGAGTAGCTCCAGCTCAGGCTTTATCCATTGCGCTACCACATAGCTAAGCTGCAAATAAAACCTGTTTTCAAAAATTAGCAGCTACAGTATTCAGGATTAGGACTCTTCGCTTTAAAAATTTAAAGAAGAATATAGGCTATGATGATGAAAACTTTTACTAGTAAAATTATAATATGTTATCTTCGCTAGAAAGCCCGTATCTTCAAATGTTTTTGTGAACATAGAAGAAAATTTCCGCTTGTAAAATCAACGGTATGTGTTATTAAGCGGCTTTGTTTAGAATTCCAATCGTTAACTAACTGAAAGGTGATTATTAAAACATTATTAGGCTGTCATTAATTAAGACAGGAACAAGGGCTTATGCTAAACAGTTTATCATGACAAATTGTGCATTAGATTTTCTTTCTGGAAAATGTATTCTTAAGTATGGTTTCTCAGAAAGAGGTCGTATTCAGTCATATGTTACGACTCGTTATAACATAATGGTTATGTACGAAAATTTTCTTGCTCATTAATAAACTTTTCCCCATGAAATTTAGATATTAATGGAAAAACAAACTAAAAATATGAAAACTAAGCATGGAAAAATATAAAGGGGACTTTATAAATGAACAAGAATTAATCAGACACTAAATGATAAGAAAATTGGTCCACACTGATAAAACAAAAATAAGGCAAAAACATTTACTTAATGTAAAGGATTTGGCTCTGATATAATCTGTTTCTTGGTATATCTCATGAAAAAGTTTTGCCCGGAATCAAAATCAATACGAAAACTTTTAATAAAAATAGTAGAGATCTATCTTAGCAAACAAAATTAATAACAGTCATTATAATTCTTTTATCTCAATCGATATATAGATATATATATATATATATATATATATATATATATATATATATATATATATATATATATATATATATATATATTATATATATATATATATATATATATATATATATATATATATATATATATATATATATATATATATATATATATATATATATATATATATATATATATATATATATATATATAATATATATATATATATATATATATATATATATATATATATATATATATATATATATATATATATATATATATATATATATATATATATATATATATATATATGCATATATATAAATATATATATATATATATATATATATATATATATATATATATATATATATATATATATATATATATATATATATATATTTAAACAAAAAACTTAAATCAAGGTAAGGACTACAAAATACTATGCTTAAATGGGACGGAAAGTTTATCAGATTAGCTTTGATTTGGACTGCCAGTTTGTCAGCACCTCTACATCAAAGACTATTTAAATTGACATAAATACATGTAACATAAACGCCACAAAGAAACCACATTGCTTAATTTTTTTAATGCTATTCAGCTAAACATGTTAATTGTACTAATACATTTTTTTCGCCTTAAATTTTACCTTAAAAATAATGTCGTTGTAATAGGCAAAAAAACGTATTTTTTTCTCTCCTGTAAAATTAAAAAAATTTATATTTCATATCTGGTTTGGTCACGACAGTGTAGCATAATAGCTGCACCAAGTTTCGTTTTGTAAAAATTGCTAAGGTGTATTAGAAGCATCAAAAAGCAAATAAAAACCTTTTGTGTTCTTACTGAAAAAAAATCTTCCATTACCTACAGTTACTAGCCTACTAGTTTTCATTCTTATGGATTTTTTTTCTAGGAAGCAGTTCCAAGGATTAGAAAGCTTTTCCAAGGATTGAAGTTTGATCTTTCCTCCCCCAAAAATTTTACTTAAAAATTGTGTTAAAAAGAAATAAGTTTGGATTTATATCACGCAGCATCCCGTCTTCACTTATATTCTCTGTTACATCCAAAGGTTGGATCCGACATTTTTATACTCTTGAGACAATTGCTAAAAAACTGTTTGCTAGGCTCTTCTCCCATTCGCTGTGTAATGTAGATCAAGAAGTAATCAAGGAGGATCAGGAGTGTAATCAAATATACTTTGCCCAACTGACCTACCCGGTGAGAACAGCTTGACAAACAGTTTAAGGCACATATTTCGGAAGTTTTGAAATGTCAGATTTAACTTTCGGCGAAACAGCAACGTTATATTTTTAAAATTCTAAATTTCACAAAGATGATCAAAGAAAACGGTTGTTCATCTTAGCTTTGGTCAGTAATTGGGTGGAAATTATAGACACTTTAAGGTAGAATATCTGTTTTGTCTTGATGGATCATAAATAAAAACGACTTTTGAGTTAACTTTTTTATTTCTTGCAGCCCTTTATCTAACTATTATAAGTCCCATGAACTTGAAAAAGACTACATTTGTTCTTTACCGAAAGATTATGGCATGCATTCTTGTGCTAACCTTCCAAATGCAAGATTTAAAGGGAAAACCTGCACATTACCAGCAGCAGTCAACAGCACAAATTTCCCACTGTCAGATGGTAGCTGTGTCAATTGGAATCAATATTATACTATATGTAAACCGGGGGATAAAAATCCATTTCAAGATGCTATATCATTTGACCATATTGGACTGGCCCTGGGTTACCATTTTCTTAGTAATAAGTCTTGAAGGCTGGACTGACATAATGTACTATATTCAGGATGCTCATTCTTTCTGGGTCTGGATTTACTTTGTATTGCTAATTGTGGTAAGTAATTTCTTCCTTCATTTTAACTTAATTGAAATACTTCACTTTTCTTGCTGTGTTTAATTGTCACTCTATTAAAAAGCAAATCAAGTGAGCAAATTAAACCACAGGGAAAGCTGAATCAGAGTTGCCACCCGACTGAAATTCTGTTTACTAAAATCGGAAGATTTTTGTACTAAATTTTACTAACTCTCCTAAAATAACTAAATTATTACAAACCTTTTACAGTCTGGGAAAACTGACCTAGGTATTGTAACTAAAATCTTAAGGAAACTAAGATCCTATCTAGACATGATTTCTTTTTTTAAAAAAAAAAGCTTAATGGTTAGCTTGGGAAACGGTGACAAAAATACAAGAAGAATTTGGGGGAGGAAAGCTTCTAGACACAAAAAAGAGTAGCTTTGACAGCCACAAAGCTTTCACCCAGCCCCAGGCAGGTCTGTGGTATATCAGAGCTCGTTGTGATTCACATATTCCAACTTTTATAATTTACATGAGTTTTATTTTATTCATGCAAAACATGCAGTTTTGCTAAGCTGAATGCTGCTGTATTTAACTTGAGA
Source organism: Artemia sinica (assembly GCA_027921565.1). Classification (NCBI taxonomy): domain Eukaryota; kingdom Metazoa; phylum Arthropoda; class Branchiopoda; order Anostraca; family Artemiidae; genus Artemia; species Artemia sinica. The sequence continues at coordinate 28,177,494 of CM051275.1, forward strand.
GAAACCAAACCAAAGAGTCCTTCTCAGAGAGTCTGAATATTCACTTTTTCACATAACAATATCTCTGGCTTTAATGAAACTAGAGTAAAGGACACTACGTTTTAAGGAAAGAAACATCTCAATTTTCATATAAGACCATCCTTTTCAAGTTGGTTTGAGCGGTTTAGAGCCTTGATTGATTTCAAACCATATCTCTTTTTGGATATTTTCTATTATTTTGAATAGTTCATTTCAGTTTTTTTTTGCCTCAAAATCCCACTATTGGATAGCCTATATATCCAGTTTGGACATTTGTTCCTAGCTGTCTAATGAGGTTTCATGCTGAAAAATGGGCTGGTGTACTTCAGTGGTATTGCCTATACAACAGTTACCTCCCTCCCCCATACCCCATCCCCTCTTAAAACAAGAATAGGAAAAAAAATAGCAAGAATAAGAGAAAAGGCTAACCTGTGTCAAATAAAGCCTTATATCCAATTTAAATTGAACTGGTTGTTTTGGTAAAAACTCTTATGGGTGTACTGAGATTGGAAGTTTGGAAGCTCATGACTTGTTGAAATAAGAAGATATTTTCGAGCCCAAGCAAATGGACATTAACCTATGGACCCTAATCAATTAACTTTAATTGGTATCTCTCAAAAAATTCAAAATGAAATGACCTTGCACATTGTACTTTGTTCATCATTAACTGAGTGAACTTATCGAGAGTGTCCTAAATGGGATAGAATTTTAACTCTCTTGGTTAGTGTGCTACAAGTTTGGACTATCTTAGAGCTATAATACAGCCTAGAGAATAGTAACGCTATGACTTATCTAACTAGCAAACGTAGCAGCTGTTATGAGAGTCTGGAGAATTTCCTGAAACCAAATTAAGCCGCCATACTAGTCCTGATTTTAAATAGTTTGCCCTTCAAAGCGAGTATCAAGAAGAAGCCGAGAGAAAAATAGAGAACTTAAGCGCTAGGGTTGACGCGAAATGGCAAAAATGAGAGAAACTGGACCCTAATTTTTTTTCCTTGAATTCATGGAAGATAACAACAAAAGTTTTGTTTACAATAAATCATGACTTTTTACTAGAATTTGGGGTATTTACTAGATCCTCTAAATTTACTAGATTTTTTTGTTTACTAGATCTAGTAAAATCCAACTGACGGTGGCAATCCTGAACTGAATATAGATGGCAAAACAAATACCGAAGCCAAAATGTAAAGCTCTTTTCAAATATTTATGAGCCTCGACAACTTGAAAAAAGACATAGCCTATTATTTTATTTTTGCTAAACCTTCTAGCCCAAAAAATTGGATCAATTCAATATGTAGTCATTTCTTTTCTTCATAAAATTCTGCTCCTAAGCCGTCCCAAAAGTTTGAGACCCTTAGCTGTCGTTGCATCAAATCTTGCTTGAGAGTGACGGGTTTAAAGATATTTTTAAGACTCTCGCTCCTTCCAATAGTAAAATTGTTTTTTATAATATCCAGGCTTCTCTGTTTGATCGAAGAAACCGTCATCAAGTCTTGTTGTCTGAACCAATGAAATTATTTCTCTCTTTCTCTCATCTATGAAACACTGGAATGATATTTCGATACTTGTTTAGCTGGAGCACCTGGGGCCGTTTAAATCCACAAAGAAAATAAAGAGAAATAGATTCTATCAGGATGCAGCATAATTTTCTGCTTCAGGGATCGATACGACTTTTAGAATTGACAAAACTTTCGTTTAAAAAAAAAATTAATAATGATAATTATCGACATAAACAAGAGGGGCTATGGGGGAGGGGAGGCTGCCAAAAATATTCAAATTCGTATTTATCGTTATTGTTATTTGTCTTTATAAATTCATCCATATAAATTCATCTTTACAGAATAAAACAAACAGGCAGAAAGAAGTGGAACAATGGAAACACTATTGTTAAAAGTTTGGGTTTGATTCTTGGGGATTATTGAGATTTTTGCCACCAGTAGATGTTGTCTTTTCCAAAAGGCTAGTGTGTCTTACTGAAAATTATATAAATAGCCTTAATTTAAGATTATATTCATAGGAGTGATTTTAAACTCATTAAAAAAAAAATAATTAAAACAAGTCCTTCCTGAGATGTTGCAAACATGCCGTTTAGAGAGACTGGATACATAGTTTATTCAGATTTACCGCCGCCCCTTCCTTCAAGTCAATCTTTAAGGTTTGCTCTCTTGCACCTCAAAACACCCTTGAAACTTAAACTCCCTCCCTTGAGTCAGTCTTTACATAGCTCAGATACGCTATCTCGACTACTACGGGCTCACTCAGTGTCTTTCTTCCTACATCGTTACTTCGACAGAATTAGATTCTAGTCTTGTAGGGGGCTTAACCGAGTGGAGGCCAAAATCTTCAGATCCTTCCCCCATCCTCAATCCAAGCACTCCCTGAAAGTTTTAGCTTGATCCCCAAAAATGTTCCCAGAATATTATAGATGCGCTGTTTTGATCACGTGACAGCATATATTTTCTGTTAATTCTCTTCTAAATGTCTGTGAATATATTTTAAGTTAAGGGCTCATAGTGCAATAATATTTAGGTAGACCGTAACGTTTGCAGAACGATTTTCAAGCTAATCGGTATAAGCTTCAAGCCAATCAGAAAAAAAAATTTGTTGGCCCTTTGTTTAGCCCCATTATTAGGAGGCCCGTGCCTCAAACAATTTTTACTGCACAGTAGATTACTCTTGTTCCAAGGCCTAACGACTATAAGTTTCACCCTATGAAGGACGAAATGTTTTGGCCCATTTCTGGGTTTTTAACGTGCTCTTTCCAATAAATCGTGTGTTCCTAGTAGTCCAAGGAGCGATCCCTGGAAGTTTCGAGTCAGCGAGACACTCAAGATAAAACACACCCTCTCTTTTTTCATTGGAAAAATCAGAGCAATAGTAGCCATAATATCTAGCGTCATCGAAATCAGATTTTTGTAATGAATGGACCCTAATTTTTTTCCTTGAATTCATGGAAGATAACACCAAAAGTTTTGTTTACTATAAATCCAAACTTTTTACTAGATTTCGATAAAATTTACTAGATCCTCTAAATTTACTAGATTTTTTTTTTTTTACTAGATCTAGTAAAATGCAACTGACGGTGGCAACCCCGAGCTGAATATAGATGGCAAAGCAAATACCGAAGTAAGAATGTAAAGCTCTTTTCAAACATTTCAAACAGAAAGCCAAAAACTGTTCTGGTTATGATCGGGATGACATGCATTTAGGCTTTATTTTTCCCTCCTTTACAGAGTTTTAGACTGGGTCCGGAGCCTAAAAGGAGTAACTAGACATTAGCTTTTATTTCCTGTATTGTTTTCTTATGATTCAACAACCTCTCCTCCCAAAGTTTCTTATCACATGAATTAAACTCCTGTTCCCATTAGTTTAGACTAGGTATCAACTCCCAAACAGCGGAGCTAGGACACTTATTGTTACTTCCTGCCTGAGATCTGACAATCTGTTCGGGTATATTTTGTGACGACTCTAACTTAATTGCTTCCTTGAACACACAGACACAATTGAGTACAGATTGTATAAAGGACACAGCTATGGAATTTACCCTTATTTTAAACCTTGTTTGATTAAGGTCCAATTACTGTCTCGGCTATGTTTCCTGATGGCAAAAATTAAGAAACCCTCTTTTAATTTTCAACAAGTTTTGCTGAGATGCGAGAATTTTTTTTTTTGTAAATATTCAAATAAGAAAAGCGGAGACTATATCCCTCACACAGGTCTGATTGGATACTAGCTCCAAACAGGGACAACTAGAACACTTATTTTTGCTTCCGAGCAACTTTGAATCATAGCGCACAAGTCATTCTGGTGAATCCCCAAATGAAAGCAATTCAGGAACCTCCTCCGCCTCCATTTGTCCAATTTACTTCCTACTTCCTCCTAGACCAAAATGGACCAGCTTTGAGCTTTCTCTTAATTCTCAGAATGTCTAATTAAGATCTGACAGTCCCTTTTACTAAAAGTTCAGACGGCAAGAAATTAAGGATTACTTAAAACACTAGTACAACCAGAAAACTAGCTTCTGCTTCTTCTCAAGTTTGGTTTATGTCCAACAACTACTTCTGGTAGATTTCAAAATGACAAGATTCTGGAAAATATCCCTGCTTTTTTCCAAAGCTATGAGTTAAACCCTAGCAATACTTCTTTTGGTCTTCTTTGGGACCTAGCCTTTAATTGCCTGTGGAGTTTTGCAAAATTCAATTAAAATCAAAATCTCATACAGAGAATTAATTGCCTGATTTTGATATCCAGAATGGCTTTTCTAGAACAATAGCTTTGGAATCTAGAAATGATACATAATTTCTGATATAAATATTCAAAGTGATAATTCAATTGTTCTAATCGAATCTAGCATTGCGGGGTCTCTAAAGAAGTTTATTTTTAGAGCGAATATTGCTTTGTTTTTGATTCTTGTTCAGACTGTTTAGTCAGCCAGCAAAAAAGATGTCCCGATCCTATGGAAAATTACCTGAAATTTTGCTAACTTAATAGAAACTATTTTTCTCTTTTTCACTATCACGTACCACAAAAAGTTCAGAATTTCCTTACCCATCAGTAGTTTGTGACTTGGCCTTACCGAGCCACAGACCACTAGTTATTAAAAAAAAAAAAAAACTAAAATTGAAGAAGGTAATGGCGTTGCCTTTCTATACACTTACAGGTTTTATATTTCTGCATCACGATTCTCGTCTGTTAAGTTAACTGCAAGGGCGCCCTCAGAAAAATTTTCCAGGGTGGGGGGGGGGCAGATACCATAAAAGCGGAGATTGGAGGAGAAATAAGTTTTGTGGTAAAAAAAATACAGGGAAGTATATCTACTACACTATACCCCTCCCCCCTAATGTGCAAATCTATAGCCCAAATTTATCTAAAGTAACGATGAAAACTAACGAAAAAACCAGCGTGTTTTCGAATTTTACACAGCGTAAACTTGAGTGAGTGGCACATAATACACAAGTACCAAAATTCCTTCTCCCAAGTGAAATTAAAAATAAAACTCAAATAAAATTCTCGAATTTGGAAAGCCTTTTTTCCACGGGGGGAGGATATTTTCCAGGGAGGGGTTATTTTCCGGAGTGTATATCCTGGGAGGGGGTATTTTCCATGGGGGGGGGGGGGGGGGGGTGTATTTTCAAAGGGGGTAATCACCGGGAGGGGGGGGGGGGGTAAACGCCGGACACCAGACTGATCATGATGCCTTTAGACTGATCATATTTCAAACAGTGAGAGGTACAAAAACGTGATGCTATATAGGTATAAAAAAACCAAGAGTTTTACTCTTGGTTTTTAATAAAAAAAATTAGACTTACATTTTTAGCTCGACAAAATATGAGCAAAAACCAAGACCAAACTGACTCCTGGTAGGGCACGACGCTGTATATATATATATATATATAAAACTTTCTTTGTCTATTAATTCCAAAATGCGGTAAACTTTATGAAGCTTTTCGCACTAGTAGATTGCTTCGTCTGGATTCTGCCACTTGTATAGCAATTCTTATGTTATTTGCGTACGGCACGTTCCATGATAGCTTTCCAAGGCATAGTCTACAGCCAACGGTTATTTGACGGTGTATAATGTCCTCAAAACAGGTTTTTTTTTCTGTTTTTGTTGTCAATTACACAATGAATGTAGGTCATGAGTTCACATACACATTCTTAAAACTACACGTGATTAAACACGTTATAAAACTACGTGCTATTTGCTTATGTCCTGTTGGTACCATTCCAAACGAGTCGGGAATCCCCCGTTTATATTATACATGTCTTTTATGACGCAGCCAGATGGGTTTTGAAGCACTTTCATCATAACATGTTTTATTATTATTTTTTTGGCAATTGAAATTTTTTTGTGGGTACATATGGAATCCGGTTAATAGCCTGTAGCTTAAAGGTATCTGAGATCTCGCTCCAGTATCGCATACACTATTAGAGATATCAAAATGATATCTCATTTGCATTAAGCTAACTCAATCTGCGAAAAAAGAAATTCCATTTATGGGATGTTATAATTAGAATGGTTTTATGTTGAAAAATTGTGACGTAAAAATAACTCTATTTGCAAATTTTTTGCGAAAAGGTATTTGCATAAAGGTATCGCGCTGGTTAAGAATGCCTCACGGGTAATTAAAGAATGGGATGCTTCCATCAACAATACAAAGAATATGCTCAGATACTTAATACATTTTGACGCCTACAAGAGACATTGGTAAAAGGTATTCAATAGCTTAATTGAAAAGTAACGATAGAATGACATTGTGACTTGACCTAGCTTTACCTCTCCGATGTGGTCTGCATAATACACAAGTAACGTTTGAAAAGTATTGTCAATTTAAAAAGAAATGGCTGAAAAGTGTTTTGAGGGGGATGGGTTGCATGGGGGGTTGAATTGCACGGGAGTTCAGTTAAAGGGGGTACAGTTACACGGGGGTTTCGGTTATACAGGGGTTCAGTTACATGGGGGGGTTCAGTTGCACGGGGATTGAGTTAAATGGGGCTTGAGTTCCACGAGAGTAGTGCTTTGTCGTGGTTTAGCTTGTCACAGTTACATTCTCTTGATCTTTCAAAGTTCACTTTGATTTTAGTTACATGGGGGGTTCAGTTGCACGGGGGTTGAGTTAAATGGGGCTTGAGTTCCACGAGAGTAGTGCTTTGTCGTGGTTTACCTTGTCACAGTTACTCTCTTTGGGCTGTTTGTGTTTCTTTGGGTTGTGTGTGTCTCTTTGGGCTGTGTGTCTCTTTGGGGTGTTTGAGTCTTTTTGATCTGTTTATGTTTCTTTGGGCTGTTTGAGTCTTTTTGGTCTGTGTTTGTCTCTTTGGGGTGTTTGTGTCTCTTTGGGCTGTTTGTGTTTCTTTGGGCTGTTTGTGTCATTTTGATCTGTGTGTCTTTCTTTTGGATGTTTGTGTCTCTTAGGGACCGTGTGGGCTGTTTGTGTTTCTTTGGGCTATGTGTGTCTCCTTGGGCTGTTTGTGTCATTTTGATCTGTGTGTCTTTCTTTTGGATGTTTGTGTCTCTTAGGGGACCGTCTGTGTCTCTTTGGGCTATGTGTGTCTCTTTGGGCTGCTTGTGTCATTTTGATCTGCGTATCTTTCTTTTGGATGTTTGTGTCTCTTAGGAACCGTGTGTGTCTCTTTGGGCTATGTGTGTCTCTTTGGGGTGTTTGAATCTTTTGGTCTGTATGTGTCTGTATGGGCGTTTTTGTCTCTTTGGGCTGTGTGTGTGTGTCTCTTTGGGCTTTGTGTGTCTCTTCGGGCTGTGTGTCTCTTTAGCCTGTGTGTGTGTCTCTTTAGGCTGTGTGTGTCTCTTTAGGTTTGTGTGTCTCTTTGGGCAGTTTGAATCTTTTTGGTCTGTGTGTGTCTCTTTTGGCTTTTTGTGTCGTTTTGGGCTTTGTGTGTCTCTGTTGGATGTGTGCGTCTCTTTGGGCCGTGTGCATCTCTTTGAGCTGTATGTGTCTCTTGGGTTGTTTGAGTCATTTTGGTCTGTGTGTTTCTTTTGGCTGTTTGTGTCTCTTAGAGGCCATGTGTGTCTCTTTGGCAATGTGTGTCTCTTTGGGGATGTTTTTGAATCTTTTTGGTATGTATGTGTCTGTATGGGTGTTTTTTGTCTCTTTTGGGCTGTGTGTGTGTCTCTTTGGGCTTTGTGTGTCTCTTCGGACTGTGTGTATGTCTCTTTATCCTGTGTGTGTCTCTTTGGGATGTGTGTGTCTCTTTAGGCTATGTGTCTCTTTGGGAAGTTTGAATCTTTATGGTCTGTGCATGTCTCTTTTGACTGTTTGTGTCGTTTTGGGCTTTGTGTCTCTCTGTTGGATGTGTGCATCTCTTTGGCCCATGTACGTCTCTTTGAGCTGTATTTGTCTCTTTGGGCTGTGGATGTCTCTTTGTGATCTGTGTCTCTTTAGGCTCTGTGTGTCTCGTTGGACTGTGTGTCTTTTTTGGGGTGTCTGAGTCTTTTTGGTCTGTAAGTGTCTCTTTGGGCTGTTTGAGTCTTTTAGGTCGGTGTTTGTCTCTTTGGGTTGTGTTTCTCTTTGGGCTGTCTGTGTCTCTTTGAGCTGTTTGTGTCTCTTGAGGCTGTGTGTGTCCCTTTGGGCTCTGTGTCTCTTTGGGCTGTTTGAATCTTTTTGGTCTGTTTGTGTGTCTCTTTGGGCTGTTTGAGTCTTTTTGGTCTGTGTTTGTCTCTTTGGACTGTTTGTGTCTCTTTGGGCTGTGTGTGTTTCTCTTTGGGCTTTGTGCGTCTCTTCGGGCTGTGTGTGTCTCTTTAGCCTGTGTGTGTGTCTCTTTGGGGATGTGTGTGTCTCTTTAGGCTGAGTGTCTCTTTGGGCAGTTTGAATCTTTTTGGTCTGTGTGTGTCTCTTTTGGCTTTTTTGTGTCGTTTTGGGCTTTGTGTGTCTCTGTTGGATGTGTGCGTCTCTTTGGGCCGTGTGCATCTCTTTGAGATGTATGTGTCTCTTGGACTGTTTGAGTCATTTTGGTCTGTGTGTGTTTCTTTTGACTGTTTGTGTCTCTTAGAGGCCATGTGTATCTCTTTGAGCAATGTGTGTCTCTTTGGGGTGTTTGAATCTTTTTGGTATGTATGTGTCTGTATGGTCGTTTTTGTCTCTTTGGGCTGTGTGTGTGTCTCTTTGGGCTTTGTTTGTCTCTTCGGACTGTGTGTATGTCTCTTTTACCCTGTGTGTGTCTCTTTGGGCTGTGTGTGTCTCTTTAGGCTGTGTGTCTCTTTGGGCACTTTGAATCTTTATGGTCTGTGTGTGTGTCTCTTTTGGCTGTTTGTATCGTTTTGGGCTTGTGTCTCTCTGTAGGATGTATGCGTCTCTTTGGGCCGTGTACGTCTCTTTGAGCTGTATGTGTCTCTTTGAGCTGTGGGTGTCTCTTTGTGATGTGTGTCTCTTTAGGCTGTGTGTGTCTCGTTGGACTGTGTGTCTTTTTGGGGTATCTGAGTCTTTTTGGTCTGTATGTGTCTCTTTGGGCTGTTTGAGTCTTTTAGATATGTGTTTGTCTCTTTGGGTTGTGTTTCTCTTTGGGCTGTCTGTGTCTCTTTGAGCTGTTTGTATCTCTTGAGGCTGTGTGGGTCTCTTTGGGCTGTGTGTCTCTTTGGGCTGTTTGAGTCTTTTTGGTCTGTTTGTGTGTCTCTTTGGGTTGTTTGAGTCTTTTTGGTCTGTGTTTGTCTCTTTGGGCTGTTTGTGTCTCTTTGGGATGTGTGTGTTTCTTTGGGCTTTGTGTGTCTCTTTGGGCCACATCAGTTTTAAGTTCACCAAGACATAAAAAATTTAAAGTTCAGTTCTAATTTTTCCATAGAAGATAGGTAAAGTTATACTATGATTGCGATTATTTTCCATGAAGATAAAAAGTTTCATTTTAATTCTAAATTTTCTTAAATTCAATTCCGACCTTTCTCAAAGAGATGAAAAAATTTAAAGTTCTGTTCCAAATATTTTCCCGGAAAAGAAAAGTTCAACTTTGATTCTGAATTTTCTCAATGAAAATGAAATAAGTTATTGATCAATTCTATTTTCATAAAATAATATAAAATTTTCCACTACAATTCAGATTTTTCTCAAAGAGATGACAAAATTTAAAATATTGTTCCAAATTTTTCATAGAAGATAGAAAAAGTTATACTTTGATATAATTCTAAATTTTTCTTAAATTCAATTCCGAGCTTTTCTCAAAGAGATGAAAAAATTTAAAGTTCTGTTCCAAATATTTTCCCGGAAAAAAAAAGTTCAACTTCGATTCTGAATTTTCTCAATGAAAATGAAATAAGTTATTGATCAATTCTATTTTCCTAAAATAATATAAAATTTTCCACTTCAATTCAGATTTTTCTCAAAGAGATGAAAAAATTTAAAATTCTGTTCCAAATATTTTCCCGGAAGAAGAAAAGTTCAGCTTCGATTCTGAATTTTCTTAATGAAAATGAAATAAGTTATTGATCAATTCTATTTTCCCAAAATAATATCAAAATTTTCCACTTCAGTTCAGATTTTTCTCAAAGAGATGAAAAAATTTTGTGTTTGTCTCTTTGGGCTGTTTGTGTCTCTTTGGATGTGTGTGTTTCTTTGGGCTTTGTGCGTCTCTTTGGGCCACATCAGTTTTAAGTTCACCAAGACATAAAAAATTTAAAATTCAGTTCTAAATTTTTTTCCATAGAAGATAGGAAAAGTTATACTATGATTGTGATTATTTTCCATGAAGATAAAAAGTTTCATTTTAATTCTAAATTTTCTTAAATTCAATTCTAAGACTTTTTCTCAAAGAGATGAAAAAATTTAAAGTTCTGCTCCAAATATTTTCCCCGGAAGAAGAAAAGTTCAACTTCGATTCTGAATTTTCTTAATGAAAATGAAATAAGTTATTGATCAATTCTATTTTCCCAAAATAATATCAAAATTTTCCACTTCAGTTCAGATTTTTCTCGAAGAGATGAAAAAATTTAAAATACTTCCAAATTTTTCATAGAAGATAGAAAAGTTCAAGTTCTCTTCTGAATTTTACCAATGAACACAATTCAATTCTAATTTCTCAAGAGAAAATAAAAAAGCTTCCACTTCAGTTTTAAGTTCACCATGACATAAAAAATTTAAAGTTCAGTTCTAAATTTTTACATAGAAGATAGGAAAAATTTTCTTAAATTCAATTCCTACCTTTCTCAAAGAGATGAAAATATTTAAAGTTCTGTTCCAAATATTTTCCCGGAAAAGAAAAGTTCAACTTCGATTCTGAATTTTCTCAATGAAAATGAAATAAGTTATTGATCAATTCTATTTTCATAAAATAATATAAAATTTTCCACTACAATTCAGATTTTTCTCAAAGAGATGACAAAATTTAAAATATTGTTCCAAATTTTTCATAGAAGATAGAAAAAGTTATACTTTGATATAATTCTAAATTTTCTTAAAATTCAATTCCGACCTTTCTCAAAGAGATGAAAAAATTTAAAGTTCTGTTCCAAATATTTTCCCGAAAAGAAAAGTTCAACTTCGATTCTGAATTTTCTCAATGAAAATGAAATAAGTTATTGATCAATTCTATTTTCCTAAAATAATATAAAATTTTCCACTTCAATTCAGATTTTTCTCAAAGAGATGAAGAAATTTAAAGTTCTGTTCCAAATATTTTCCCGGAAGAAGAAAAGTTCAACTTCGATTCTGAATTTTCTAATGAAAATGAAATAAGTTATTGATCAATTCTATTTTTCCCAAAATAATATCAAAATTTTCCACTTCAGTTCAGATTTTTCTCAAAGAGATGAAAAAATTTAAAATACTTCCAAATTTTTCATAGAAGATAGAAAAGTTCAAGTTCTCTTCTGAATTTTACCAACGAAAACAATTCAATTCTAATTTCTAAGAGAAAATAAAAAGCTTCCACTTCAGTTTTAAGTTCACCATGACATAAAAAATTTAAAAGTTCAGTTCTAAATTTTTACATAGAAGATAGGAAAAGTTATACTATGATTTTGATTATTTCCTATGAAGATTAAAAGTTTCACTTCAATTTTAATTTTTCTCAAAGAAGTGAAGAAAAGTTCAACTTCGATTCTGAATTTTCTCAATGAAAATGAAATAAGTTATTGATCATTTCTATTTTCCCAAAAATAATATAAAATTTTCCACTTCAGTTCAGACAAAAGTTATACTATGATTGTGATTATTTTCCATGAAGATAAAAAGTTTCATTTTAATTCTAAATTTTCTTAAATTCAATCCGACCTTTCTCGTTTGGCACCTTTCCAAATGAGCAGGGATTCCCCCACCGGTTCCTACACATTGCAAAAAAGTGGGCAGTACGAAAACTCCACGTTTTCAACCAGACTGGTTTTTTAGCTAAATCTTTGGAAACAGCCCAGCCTCTATTTCTGACCGTTTAAGTTTTGATGTTAGTGTTGTCAGTCAAAAGCTATGACCTTGAGAAAAGAGCTTGAAAAAATTGCCTGATTATCGAAAAATGGGGGAAACATCCTCCAAAAGTCGACAGGAATGCCCCCCCTCCAGCGCTTTCTCGGTTATGTTGAATAAAATATGCAAAGTCGACATAGCTTTATTTCATTTTTTTTAAGGTTAATTTAGACGATTTTTTAGCTAAATCTTTGGAAACAACCCAGCCTCTATTTCTGACCGTTTAAGTTTTGATGTTAGTGTTGTCAGTCAAAAGCTAAGACCTTGAGAAAAGAGCTTGAGAAAATTGCCTGATTATCGAAAAATGGGGAAACATCCTCCAAAAGTCGACAGGAATGCCCCTCTCCAGCGCTTTCTCGGTTATGTTGAATAAAATATGCAAAGTCGACATAGCTTTATTTCATTTTTTTAAGGTTAATTTAGACGAGGTTACTTGCGCGCACGTAACCTCGTCTAAATTAACCTTAAAAAAATGAAATAAAGCTATGTCGACTTTGCATATTTTATTCAACATAACCGAGAAAGCGCTGGAGGGGGGCATTCCTGTCGACTTTTGGAGGATGTTTCCCCCATTTTTCGATAATCAGGCAATTTTCTCAAGCTCTTTTCTCAAGGTCATAGCTTTTGACTGACAACACTAACATCAAAACTTAAACGGTCAGAAATAGAGGCTGGGTTGTTTCCAAAGATTTAGCTAAAAAATCGTCTAAATTAACCTTAAAAAAAAATGAAATAAAGCTATGTCGACTTTGCATATTTTATTCAACATAACCGAGAAAGCGCTGGAGGGGGCATTCTGTCGACTTTTGGAGGATGTTTCCCCCATTTTTCGATAATCAGGCAATTTTCTCAAGCTCTTTTCTCAAGGTCATAGCTTTTGACTGACAACACTAACATCAAAACTTAAACGGTCAGAAATAGAGGCTGGGCTGTTTCCAAAGATTTAGCTAAAAAACCAGTCTGGTTGAAAACGTGGAGTTTGCGTACTGCCCACTTTTTTGCAATGTGTAGGAACCGGTGGGGGAATCCCCGCTCATTTGGAAAGGTGCCAAGCGAGAAAGGTCGGAATTGAATTTAAGAAAATTTAGATTTAAAATGAAACTTTTTATCTTCATGGAAAATAATCACAATCATAGTATAACTTTTGTCTGAACTGAAGTGGAAAATTTTTATATTATTTTGGGAAAATAGAAATGATCAATAACTTATTTCATTCTCATTGAGAAAATTCAGAATCGAAGTTGAACTTTTCTTCACTTCTTTGAGAAAAATTAAAAATTGAAGTGAAACTTTTAATCTTCATAGGAAATAATCAAAATCATAGTATAACTTTTCCTATCTTCTATGTAAAAATTTAGAACTGAACTTAAATTTTTTATGTCATGGTGAACTTAAAACTGAAGTGGAAGCTTTTTATTTTCTCTTGAGAAATTAGAATTGAATTGTGTTCGTTGGTAAAATTCAGAAGAGAACTTGAACTTTTCTATCTTCTATGAAAAATTTGGAAGTATTTTAAATTTTTTTCATCTCTTTGAGAAAAATCTGAACTGAAGTGGAAAGTTTTGATATTGTTTTGGGAAAATAGAATTGATCAATAACTTATTTCATTTTCATTAAGAAATTGAAGTGGGAAATTTTATATTATTTTAGGAAAATAGAATTGATCAATAACTTATTTCATTTTCATTGAGAAAATTCAGAATCGAAGTTGAACTTTTCTTTTCCGGGAAAATATTTGGAACAGAACTTTAAATTTTTTCATCTCTTTGAGAAAGGTCGGAATTGAATTTAAGAAAATTTAGAATTATATCAAAGTATAACTTTTTCTATCTTCTATGAAAAATTTGGAACAATATATTAAATTTTGTCATCTCTTTGAGAAAAATCTGAATTGTAGTGGAAAATTTTATATTATTTTATGAAAATAGAATTGATCAATAACTTATTTCATTTTCATTGAGAAAATTCAGAATCGAAGTTGAACTTTCCTTTTCCGGCAAAATATTTGGAACAGAACTTTAAATTTTTTTCATCTCTTTGAGAAAGGTCAGAATTGAATTTAAGAAAAATTAGAATTAAAATGAAACTTTTTATCTTCATGGAAAATAAATCACTTTCATAGTATATAACTTTTCCTATCTATCTATGGAAAAATTTAGAACTGAACTTTAAATTTTTTATGTCTTGGTGAACTAAAAACTGATGTGGCCCTAAGAGACGCACAAAGCCCAAAGAAACACACACATCCCAAAGAGACACAAACAGCCCAAAGAGACAAACACAAAAATTTTTTCATCTCTTTGAGAAAAATCTGAACTGAAGTGGAAAAATTTTGATATTATTTTGGGAAAATAGAATTGATCAATAACTTATTTCATTTTCATTAAGAAAATTCAGAATCGAAGTTGAACTTTTCTTCTTCCGGGAAAATATTTGAACAGAACTTTAAATTTTTTTTCATCTCTTTGAGAAAAATCTGAATTGAAGTGGAAAATTTTATATTATTTTAGGAAAATAGAATTGATCAATAACTTATTTTATTTTCATTGAGAAAATTCAGAATCGAAGTTGAACTTTTCTTTTCCGGGAAAATATTTGGAACAGAACTTTAAATTTTTTCATCTCTTTGAGAAAGCTCGGAATTGAATTTAAGAAAATTTAGAATTATATCACAGTATAACTTTTTCTATCTTCTATGAAAAATTTGGAACAATATTTTAAATTTTGTCATCTCTTTGAGAAAAATCTGAATTGTAGTGGAAAATTTTATATTATTTTATGAAAATAGAATTGATCAATAACTTATTTCATTTTCATTGAGAAAATTCAGAGTCGAAGTTGAACGTTTTCTTTTCCGGGAAAATATTTGGAACAGAACTTTAAATTTTTTCATCTCTTTGAGAAAGGTCGGAATTGAATTTAAGAAAATTTAGAATTAAAATGAAACTTTTTATCTTCATGGAAAATAATCACAATCATAGTATAACTTTACCTATCTTCTATGGAAAAATTTAGAACTGAACTTTAAATTTTTTATGTCTTGGTGAACTTAAAACTGATGTGGCCCAAAGAGACACACAAAGCCCAAAGAAACACACACATCCCAAAGAGACACAAACAGCCCAAAGAGACAAACACAGACCAAAAAGACTCAAACAACCCAAAGAGACACACAAACAGACCAAAAAAGACTCAAACAGCCCAAAGAGACACACAGCCCAAAGAGACACACACAGCCTCAAGAGATACAAACAGCTCAAAGAGACACAGACAGCCCAAAGAGAAACACAACCCAAAGAGAAAACACAGATCTAAAAGACTCAAACAGTCCAAAGAGACACACACACAGACCAAAAAGACTCAGATACCCCAAAAACACACACAGTCCAACGAGACACACACAGCCTAAAGAGACACACATCACAAAGAGACACCCACAGCTCAAAGAGACACATACAGCTCAAAGAGATGTACAGGGCCCAAAGAGACGCATACATCCTAAAGAGAGACACAAAGCCCAAAACGATACAAACAGCCAAAAGAGACACACACACAGACCATAAAGATTCAAAGTGCCCAAAGAGACACACAGCCTAAAGAGACACACACAGCCCAAAGAGACACACACAGGGTAAAGAGACATACACACAGTCCGAAGAGACACACAAAGCCCGAAGAGACACACACACAGCCCAAAGAGACAAAAAACGACCATACAGACACATACATACCAAAAAGATTCAAACACCCCAAAGAGACACACATTGCCCAAAGAGACACACATATCCTCTAAGAGACACAAACATTCAAAAGAAACACACACAGACCAAAATGACTCAAACAGTCCAAGAGACACATACATCTCAAAGAGATGCACACGGCCAGAGAGACGCACACATCCAACAGTGACACACACAAAGCCCAAAACGACACAAAAAAGCCAAAAGAGACACACACAGACCAAAAAGATTCAAACTGCCCAAAGAGACACTCAGCCTAAAGAGACACACACACATCCCCAAAGAGACACACACACAGGCTAAAGAGACACACACAGCCCGAAGAGACGCACAAAGCCCAAAGAGAAAGACACACAGCCCAAAGAGACACAAACAGCCCAAAGAGACAAACACAGACCAAAAGGACTCAAACAGCCCAAAGAGACACACAAACAGACCAAAAAGATTCAAACAGCCCAAAGAGACACACAGCCCAAAGGGACACACACAGCCTCAAGAGACACAAACAGCTCAAAGAGACACAGACAGCCCACAGAGAAACACAACCCAAAGAGACAAACACCGACCTAAAAGACTCAAACAGCCCAAAGAGACACTTACAGACCAAAACGACTCAGACACCCCAAAAAAGACACACAGTCCAACGAGACACACACAGCCTAAAGAGACACACATCATAAAGAGACATCCACAGCCCAAAGAGACACATACAGCTCAAAGAGATGTACATGGCCCAAAGAGATGCACACATCCAACAGAGAGACACAAAGCCCAAAACGACACAAACACACAGACCATAAAGATTCAAACTGCCCAAAGAGACACACAGCCTAAAGAGACACACACATCCAAAGAGACAAACACAGGCTGAAGAGACATACACACAGTCCGAAGAGACACACAAAGCCCAAAGAGACACACGCACAGCCCAAAGAGACAAAAACACCCATACAGACACATACATACCAAAAAGATTCAAAAATATCCCCAAAGAGACGCACATTGCCCAAAGAGACACACATGGCCTCTAAGAGACACAAACAGCCAAAAGAAACACACACAGACCAAAATGACTCAAACAAACCCAAGAGACACATACAGGTCAAAGAGATGCACACGGCCCAAAGAGACGCACACATCCAACAGAGACACACAAAGCCCAAAACGACACAAAAAGCCAAAAAGAGACACACACAGACCAAAAAGATTCAAACTGCCCAAAGAGACACACAACTAAAGAGACACACACAGCCCAAAGAGACACACACACAGGCTAAAGAGACACACACACAGCCCAAAGAGACAAAAACACCCATACAGACACATACAGACCAAAAGATTCAAACGCCCCAAAGAGACACACATAGCCCAAAGAGACACACACGGTCCCTAAGAGACACAAACATCCAAAAGAAAGATACGCAGATCAAATGACACAAACAGCCCAAACAGACACACATAGCCAAAAGAGACACACACGGTCCCTAAGAGACACAAACATCCAAAAGAAAGACACACAGATCAAAATGACACAAACAGCCCAAGGAGACACACATAGCCCAAAGAAACACAAACAGCCCACACGGTCCCTAAGAGACACAAACATCCAAAAGAAAGACACACAGATCAAAATGACACAAACACCCCAAAGAGACAAACACAGACCAAAAAGACTCAAACAGCCCAAAGAAACATAAACAGATCAAAAAAGACTCAAACACCCCAAAGAGACACACAGCCCAAAGAGACACACACAGCCCAAAGAAACACAAACAGCCCAAGAGAGTAACTGTGACAAGCTAAACCACGACAAAGCACTACTCTCGTGGAACTCAAGCCCCATTTAACTCAACCCCCGTACAACTGAAACCCCCCTGTAATTAAAATCAAAGTGAACTTTGAAAGATCAAGAGAATGTAACTGTGACAAGCTAAACACGACAAAGCACTACTCTCGTGGAACTCAAGCCCCATTTAACTCAATCGCCGTGCAACTGAAACCCCCAAGTAACTGAACCCCTGTATAACCGAAACCCCCGTGTAACTGTACCCCCTTTAACTGAACCCCCGTGCAATTCAACCCCCCATGCAACCCATCCCCCTCAAAACACTTTTCAGCCATTTCTTTTTAAATTGACAATACTTTTCAAACATTACTTGTGTATTATACAGACCACACCGGAGAGGTAAAGCTAAGTCAAGTCACAATGTCATTCTATCGTTACTTTTCAATTAAGCTATTGAATACCTTTTACCAATGTCTCTTGTAGGCGTCAAATCTATTAAGTATCTGAGCATATTCTTTGTATTGTTGATGGAAGCATCCCATTCTTTAATTACCCGTGAGGCATTCTTAACCAACGCGATACCTTTACGCAAATACCTTTTCGCAAAAAATTCGCAAATAGAGTTATTTTTACGTCACAATTTTCAACTTAAAACCATTCTAATTATAACATCCCATAAATGGAATTTCTTTTTCGCAAATTGAGTTAGCTTAATGCAAATGAGATATCATTTTGATATCTCTAATAGTGTATGCGATACTGGAGCGAGATCTCAGATACCTTTAAGCTACAGGCTATTAACCGGATTCCATATGTACCCACAAAAAAATTTTCAATTGCCAAAAAAATAATAATAAAACATGTTATGATGAAAGTGCTTCAAAAACCCATCTGGCTTCGTCATAAAAGACATGTATAATATGAACGGGGGATTCCCCACTCGTTTGGAATGGTACCAACAGGACATAAGCAAATGGCACGTAGTTTTATAACGTGTTTAATCACGTGTAGTTTTAAGAATGTGTATGTGAACTCATGACCTACATTCATTGTGTAATTGACAACAAAAAACAGAAAAAAACCTGTTTGAGGACATTATACACCGTCAAATAACCGCTGGCTGCAGACTATGCCTTGGAAAGCTATCATGGAACGTGCCGTACGCAAATAACATAAGAATTGCTATACAAGTGGCAGAATCCAGACGAAGCAATCTACTCGCACTATTGTTAGGGCATTAGAATACCTTTGAGAGTATTTACTCTACACCCTAAATCGGGTTCATGTTTCGGTCTCCTTTAGATAGACAAATAATGACCAATATTGAGTTATTTAAGATCTAAGAATTGAATTAAATTCTGAATTGATTCTAAACAAGTTTCATAGCAGTTCTTAAAGACAAAACAAAATAAGAATTTCTTTTTCTTTGATTAGTTGTTACACTTCTATTTTCTTCCTACTCGGGTCTAAATTCCAGGGGGGGGGGGACAAGCCCCCCTGCGGGCACCCATGGTTAACTGTGTTCCGTATCTTAGTAATTATGTTTATTTTTGATTTAAAAGTTCATTTCAGATCGGCTCATTCTTCATGATTAACCTTTGTCTTGTCGTAATCGCAACTCAATTTTCTGAAACAAAAAAAGCGCGAAATGGAGCGCATGCGTTTAGAACGGGCTAGGTTTCATTCGACCAGCACATTAGCCAGCACATCTGGGTCTGAAACTACATCTTGCTATGCGCAGCTCATCAAAATAATCATTAGCATTGGAAGACGAATGAAGAGGAAATTACTTACAAGGTATTTTTTTCTTTCCTCCTGAATTTTTTCAAACCAATGCTTCCATGTATATAATTAGCGATTTTTATAGATTCTAAAAAAGCAACAGCTAAAAACATGACAACTTGGTGACATTAGATCTTCGGAAAAAATTATTTTTGATTATGGATTAATTTGCTCTTTATAATCAACTAATATCAGTAGCTCAAAATTGATACTCAGTTGTTACCTCTTTTTTCCATAAGCATACCATTTCTAAATCATGTGGGTATAACTAGTTGGGTATTAAAATGTGTATGTTTTTCTATAATTTTCCTTGTATTCTGGTTTAAACTGCCATACCCTATGCCTCCTCTTCTGCGATTGATTATAGAGTAGGTAAATAATCTATATAAAAAATTTCCATGTTGGTTTAACATAATTCTAAACCCCAAACCCCGTTTCCTCTTTACGCTGAAATGTTATTGCTCTTTAGTGTTCTTCTTATCCTGTTCCAATTGTCCCTGTGTTTGAGCAGTCGTTCTTAAAGGATTAGGACAAAAAGTCAAACTTTTGCAAGAAGCTTCTCTGATATGCTGAATTTGATGGTGTAATTTTCATCACCATCAGTCCATTAGGGGTGTTGTACCTTCTTATTTGATAATCGGGTAAGTTTTTTCAGGCTCTTAGCTTACGGTGGATAGCTTTAAACTTAATCAATTTGAAATATTTACAGTGGGGTTAATCAGTGGCGGATCCAGTGGGTGAGCCCCCCCCCCTAGCTTAGTCTAAAGTAGTGTAATTTACTTAATTAACTCAAGTTTGCGTTAATTAAACTTGCTCCTAACGCAAGTTAGTCTGATTAACCTTTTTTGCGCCCCCCTAATTTTTTTTTATCAGATCAATCTATTTTGCCCCCCCCCCTAAGAAAATCCTGGATCCACTCCAGGGGTTAATTCAGAAAAACTTGGGGAGGACAAAGTGTCTTTTTTCCGAATTTTTTATGCTGATTTCAAATATATAAGTTCCTGAGAAAATTTGCCTTATTTTCGAAAAAATGTAAAAACAACCCCTAAAAGTCATAGAATCCTAATAAAAATCACACCATCAGATTCAACGTATCTGAGAACCCTAATGTAGAGATTTCAAGCTCCTGTCTGAAAAAATGTGGAATTTTGCATTTTTTGCCGGAAGAAAGATCACGGATGCGTGTTCATTGTGTTTTTTCCCCAGGGGTGATCCTATCGACCCAGTGGTCTTAGAATATCACGAAACGGCTCATTCGAACGGAAATTAAAAGTTCTAGTGCCCTTTTTAAGTGACCAAAAGATTTGAGGGCAACTAGGCCCCCTCCCAAGCTCATTTTTTCCCAGAGTCACCCGATCAAAACTTTGAGAAAGTAATTTTGTTCAGAATAGTCGAGAAATCTAATAACTATTTCTTTGAGGATGACTTAATCCCCCACACTCCCGGGGAAAGGGTTGAAAGCTTGAACTTTGCAATTGTTTAAATATAGGCTAGTAGTGTAATTTACTTAATTAACTCAAGTTTGCGTTGATTAAACTTGCTCCTAACTAGCCCCCTCCCCCCTCCCTGAAGGTCCCCTCCCCCCAAAGTCATCCAATCACAATTTTGAGATGGTCATTTTGTTCAACATAGTTCAAAGGCCAAATATCTTTGGTTTTGGTAATGATACGACCCTCCATACTCCCTGGAGGAAGGGCTGTACACTGTGTCGGCATCGGGCGTATTTATATCATGCGTATCGGTGTGAGCTTTTTGTTATTGGGCGTATTGGTATCGCATGTGTCTAGACAGATGTTTAATAGTATGTAAGTAAGTATGACAGCAATAGACCCTTAAGGTCCAAACCGGTGGTACTAATCTCCGTTTTGTGGCCCTTCAGCCAGGAAGTGCAATGGGGGACTGGGGGCCAGCCATCCTGTGCTTTCGCGCACCCTTCCTGCTTAATGTTTAATAACAGATGTTTAATGACTCATATAAAAGTTATTGCTTATATCTACGTGAGTGGTATAATTTCGTCGAAATCTGAGGTGGGGGGGAGGGGGGGCAAATTTAGATCCAATTTTCCAAATCAAATGAAAATGATAGTGAAAATGGAAAAATGAGCCATATATTACCATAGAGGCAAAGATATACTAAAGAAACTGACCTGTCTCTCTGGATGCTTGAATTTTGAAGGCTTATCTTAGTTTTGACAAGATTTTTTTTGCAGAAACGAAATTACAGCCGAGGGAAAAATAAGGTCTGGGGGGGCATACTTGGGTCTGAAGGGGGTAGTTGCCTCCCCCCTGTCCCATATCAAATTACGCCCTTTCTACGCCCTTCCTAAATACTCCTCTATTAGTGAATGACTTACAAACACACAGAAAATTGGTAGTATAAGTCTATGCCCTCTTGAAAGAAAAATTACTGGTACTTATCAAACAGTTCGTGGTAACGAACTGTAAGTAAGGAGCGGCCCGGCTCAATAGTAACCAAAATCTCTTAAAACTGGCATTTTGATACCAATAGATACATCGATAGGA
Source organism: Artemia sinica (assembly GCA_027921565.1). NCBI lineage: Eukaryota > Metazoa > Arthropoda > Branchiopoda > Anostraca > Artemiidae > Artemia > Artemia sinica. The sequence goes on from CM051275.1 coordinate 28,199,239, forward strand.
TTAGCTTTTTATGCTGATTTCAAATATATAAGTTTCATTAAGTTTAGTTTTACCCATCAAAAGTTACACGCCTGAGAATATTTGCCTTATTTTTGAAAAAAGGGGGAAACAACCCCTAAAAGCTATAGAATTTTAATGAAAATCACACCATCAGATTCAGCGTATTAGAGAACCCAACTATATCAATTTTCAAGCTCCTATCTGCAAAAATGTGGAATTTTGTATTTTTTGCCAGAAGAAAGATCACGGATGTGTGTTTATTTTTTTTTTATTTATTTTTTTAATTTTCCCAGGGGTGATCGTATCGATTCAGTAGTCCTAGAATATCGTGAAAGGGCTCATCTGAACGGAAATAAACAGTTTTAGTGCCCTGTTTAAGAAACCAAAAAATTGGAGGGCAACTTGGCCCCCTCCCACGCTCATTTTTTCCCTTAAGTCAATCAAAATTTTGAGATGGCCATTTTGTTCAACATAGCCGGAAATCTAATAAATATGTCTTTGAGGATGACTTAATCCCCCACAGTTCCTGGGGGAAGGGCTGCAAGTTATGAACTTTGCCCATTGTTTACGTATAGTATTGATTAGAGGGAAGATTACAGGCATTTTAGGAGAGATTTATTTTCTGGTGGGGGGAGGGGTCGGATGAGGGGGTTACGAGTAGGGAATCAGGTATTACTCCGAACAGGACATAATTTACTCATGGATTATTGAACCACGAAGGGGAGAAAATTTCTGAGAAATTGATTTGCATAATCGAGGGGAATTATTGATCAACGAAGGGGAATTAAGAAACAATATGGCTTCTCTGATCCTTAGGTCTGAGAGATAAATTACTATTCTATTTTTAAATATGGCTTCTGAGGTCTTTAGGGCTGAGAGATAAATATTAATATTCTATCGAAGGCATAATAGTGTAACTAGGAACACCTTAGATATATTTTCAGAAATTCATACGAAATCAAGACAGATTAAATATATTTTACGTGGGAAATGGTTTCCTGGGAATTTCAAATGTAACAGCGCAGGGATGCCGAAACAAAGGAACATGCAGAAATTACTTTTAGGGGATTATTTGGGCGAAACAGTTTGAGACATTTTAGAGATTTTTTGGGCGAAACAGTTTGAGACATTTTAGAAGATGATTTGGGGCGAAACTCTGTGGTCGTTATAATGCACAAGTTCCATTTGAACAGTTTTGTTAGGTCCCCTACCCCAACCTTAAAGGGCCCCCTATCCCGGGCCCCAAAGGGTCCTCCTGCCAAATCCCAGCCCCCAAAGGGCCCCCTCTCCCCGTGACCCCCAAAGGGCCCCCCTCCCCTCGGACCCCCAAAGGGCCCCTCTCCCTCGGGCCTCCAAAGAACCCCCCTCTCCCCGGGCCCCCTCTCCGTTTTTTATACTTTTTTTGCGCACTTGAGACACAGAAGGCCCCCTCCATCCAACTTTATGGGCCCCGTCTATTTTTTGAATTTTTTTTAATTTTTTTTTTTAACATGGTATTTTTTCAACTTTTTCTTTACATGTCTTTGAATGAACAAATACACAATATGGGATTATGCGACACGATAATGGATTTGAAAATCAAGTACAGCAACCATCAATGACCCTAGCCAACAAGGACCTCAACCTCCGGGGTCCCCTACCCCAACCCCCAAGACCTCCCCTCCGCCCAACTTTTTTGACTCCCTCCCATTTTTTACACTTTTTTTAAGTTTCTTTTTTAACTTTTTATATTATTTTTTTAACATGATTCTTTTTCAACTTTTTTTTCACGTATCTTAAAATGACATGCAATATGCTTACAGCTCTACCAATCGTACTCTATTCTTGCTCATAAACACTGTGCGGCTTTCCCACTGGCACTCTAATGGCCGGTTATCGACACTACCTACTTTATTTCATGTACTAAATCAGTATTTATTACGCAGTGGAACGATAAAGACATAACTCATATCTTTAAAATGTGAAGATGAAGCATTTTAAGAAAGTGTGTTCACATGTTAATGTTATTGTAGCATTGAATGCTGACATGGAGAAGTATTTGAACTATAAAACAAGTACAAGTGGTAACACTATTGGAAATGTATGCGTGCATTGTCATGATAGTAAGGAATTAAATTTCTTTGGAGCACCAAAAAAAATTCAACTCTTATGATGGTGGATATGGTAGGATATAGGTAGTGTCGATAACCGGCCATAGAGTAGCAGTGGGAAAGCCGCATCGGTCGTGTTTATGAGCAAGCATAGAGTACGATTGGTAGAGCCGTAAGCATATTTCATGTCATTTTAAGATACATAAGAAAAAGTTGAAAAAGAATCATGTTAAAAAAATAATATAAAAAAGTTAAAAAAGAAACTTCAAAAAAAGTGTAAGAAATTGTGGGGGGGTCAAAAAAGGTAGGTGGAGGGGGGCCTTGGGGGCTGGGTTAGGGGACCATGGAGGTTGAGGGTCTTGATGGCTGGGGTCATTGATGGTTACTGTCCTTGATGTTCGAATCCATTATCGTCTCGCATAATCCCATATTGTGTACTTGTTCATTCAAAGAGATATGTAAAGAAAAAGTTGAAAAAATACAATGTTAAAAAAAAAATTTAAAAAAGTTCAAAAATATGGACGGGGCCCATAAAGTTGGATGGAGGGGGGCCTTCCGTGTCTCAAGTGTTCAAAAAAGGTATTTAAAAAATGGGGAGGGGGTCCCTGGGAGGGGGGTTATTTAGGGGTCTGGGGGAGTGGGGGATTTTTGGGCCTGGGGGAGGGAGGCTCTTTCGGGGTTCGGTGGGAGGGGGCCCTTTTGGGGCCCGGGGATAGTGGGGTCCTTCGGGGTTGTAGTAGGGGACCTCACAATACTGTTCAAATGTAACTTGTGTATTACAACGACACACGGAGTTTTCACCCCAAATCATCTTCTAAAATGTCTCAAACTGTTTCGCCCAAAAAGTCCCTAAAATGTCTTAAACTGTTTCGCCCAAATAATCCCCTAAAAGTAATTTCTGCATGTTCCTTTGTTTCGGCATCCCTTCGCTGTTACATTTGAAATTCCCAGGAAACCATTTACCGCGTAAAATATATTCAATCTGTCTTGATCTCGTATGAATTTCTGAAAATATATCTAAGTGTTCCTAATTACACTATTATGCCTTCGATAGAACATTAATATTTATCTCTCAGACTTAAAGACCTGAGAAGACATATTTAAAAATAGAATATTAATTTATCTCTCAGACCTAAAGATCAGAGAAGCCATATTGTTTCTTAACTCCCCTTCGTTGATCAATAATTCCCCGCCGATTACGCAAATCAATTTCTCAGAAATCTAATTCCCCTCGATTATGCAAATCAATTTCTCAGAAATTCTCTCCCCTTGTGGATCAATAATCCATGAATAAATTATGGCATGTTCGGAGTAATACCCGATTCCCTACTGTTACGGGGAAGAATCTTTCCATGGAGGATATTTCTTTGGGGGAAAGGACATTTCTATGACGTGGGTGCCGGATTTCCCAGCATCATTGAAAAAAACGATCAGAAATTAAATTTAAAAAAATAAGTTTTTTCAACTGAATGTAAGGAGCAACATTGAAACTTAAAACAAACAGAAATGATTACGTATATGAGGGGTTCGCCCTCTAGTCAATACCTCGCCCTTTACGTTAAAGTTTTTTTTTAGTAGTTTCAAAGGAACTATCTATTGTAATTAATCGGCCTTTGTGATTCAGGGATTTGTTATCCGAACAAAATTCAAACTTTAGCGTAAAGCGCAAGGTATTGACTAGGGGTAAACTCCCTAATATATGTAATAAAATCAGTGATCTATATAAAGACGCGGACCCTACGCCTGAGGCATGTATATGTGTGCAGTTTCAGCGGTAAATGGCATACCACGGTCATTCTTCTATCACTAGACCGGTATATGCCTTAGCAGACTGGTTTCTGAGGCAACACCTATTTTCTGGGTAAATTAGAGATGTATAAGGAATTATACAAGAATAAATGTGCAGTTTCACGGGTTCATGCCTTACCATGGGTAGGTATCTATATATTTCACGACTACAAGTCTTGTCAGACATGTTTTTCTAGGTTCAATAGCCAAAACTAAACTTCGTCATATTACGTATTCAAGGTTTAATATACTTATCTGTTAAAAATACTGGTTTCAGTCGTAGGGTAAGATAATCATGTTTTTTCATATAAATAATGTTTTTACTAAAGATAGAGCCAAGCCGAGCATGTTTCTGAGTCAACAATTGTCAGACACTAATAACCTCTAGCCTGAAGGAACCTTGCATCTTGTCCAGAATTGATTGCATATAGTGTTAGATATAAAAAAATGGACCATTTGCGTAAAAAGTAATTCTATTTGCGAAAAAGATATTATACTGGCATAACTCTGCAATGAATGCTGGTTTGCTTAGCAAGGCGTCGCTGGTAATTAAAGAATGGAATGCTACAGTCAGAATTGTTGCTATTTCGTCCAGTCTTGTTTACATTAATAGTGGTATCTATTAATAATAAAAGTTATAACATTTGCGTAAACTAACTTAACTTGCGAAGAAAGGTATAGCACTTGCATAACTAACTCAATTTACAAAAATAGGTATAGCATTTGCGAATTGGACTGTATGAAGGTGGTAAAAAACGGGTAAACTGTATACCAGTTAATTTAAGCTCGAAGGGGTTGCTAATTCAGAATAACATCGTTGGCGTCAATCTACGAAAACGATTAACGATGACAAGATGACCTTGTGACTTGACCTAGCTTAACTTCTCGGATGTGTTCTGTATAATACACAAGTATCATTTGGACAGTGTTGTTAATATAAAATATACTCTAACATTATAGTATACTAAAAAGTTGATACTAATAGAGATGTAGATGCTAAGAAAAGAATTTTAACTAAAAAATTCAGAACAATCCTTAGAAATCATTGGAAATCAAGTAGTGAGATGATTATGCGTATGAACCATCAAGGATATTAAGCACCAATACCCCTAGCCACCAAAGATCTCAACCTCCAAAGGCCCCTATCCCCAACCTCCAAGGGGTACCTCCCCCCAACTTTTTAGGCAAACCCTTCCCCCCCCCTTTTTTTTGTTTTTTGAAGTTTTTTATTATTTATATTTTTTTAACATGCTATTTTTTCAACTTTTTTTACATGGCTTAAAGTGACATAAACCATAACAAAGCATAAAAAATTCACATTTAAGCTAGATTTCTTAACGTTTGTAGATATGTGTTGTCTGAAACCTATGATTTGGGGTGCTGGGTTTACTATTTCGCACTTTTCTGACCTAGGTTTATAGCCTGTCGTAGTTGTGTTTTGTCTGAAATCTATGATTTGGGATGTTTGGTTTACTATTTTAGACTTTTCTTAGCTAGGTTTCTTAACCTTTCGTAGCTATGTATTGCATAAAACTCATGATTTGGGATGTCTAGTTTGCTATTTTGAACTTTTCTGAGCTAGATTTCATAACCTTTCGTAGGTGAATGTCTGGTTTTATTAATAATATTTGATTTTCTAATAAAGTTGGTTTTAAGTTTCAGAAATAAGAACATTTATGTTTAAAATGCATCTGGTTTTAATAATTGGGTAAATTTTTGCATTTTTTTTTAAATAAAGTTGGATTTAGTTTTCAGTAATAAGAACATCCATAAAGTTCTGTTCTAAATTTTTCAGTAGAAGATAAAAAAAGTTATACTTTGATTATGAATATTCGCCACGAAGATAAATAGTTCCACTTTAATTCTGCGTTTTTTCAAAGAAGTGTAAAAATGTTGATATTCTCTTCTGAAGAAAAAAGTTCCATTTTAATTCTGAGTTTCCTCAATAAAGTGAAGAAAAGTTCAACCTCTCTTCTGAATTTTCTCAAAGAAAAAAAGTTACAGATCAATTCTATTTTTTTCAAAAGAAAAATACAAAGGTTCCACTGCAGTTCTGCAGTAAGAATAAATGTGCAGTTTCACGGGTTCATGCCTTACCATGGGTAGGTATCTATATATTTCACGACTACAAGCCTTGTCAGACATGTTTTTCTAGGTTCAATAGCCAAAACTAAACTTCGTCATGTTACGTATTCAAAGGTTTAATATACTTATCTGTTAAAAATACTGGTTTCAGTCGTAGGGTAAGATAATCATGTTTTTTCATATAAATAATAATTTTACTAAAGATAGAGCCAAGCCGAGCATGTTTCTGAGTCAAAAATTGTCAGACACTAATAACCTCTAGCCTGAAGGAACCTTGCATCTTGTCCAGAATTGATTGTATATAGTGTTAGATATAAAAAATGGACCATTTGCGTAAAAATAATTCTATTTGCGAAAAAGATATTATACTGGCATAACTCTGCAATGAATGCTGGTTTGCTTAGCAAGGCGTCGCTGGTAATTAAAGAATGGAATGCTACAGTCAGAATTGTTGCTATTTCGTCCAGTCTTGTTTACATTAATAGTGGTATCTATTAATAATAAAAAGTTATAACATTTGCGTAAACTAACTCAACTTGCGAAGAAAGGTATAGCACTTGCATAACTAACTCAATTTACAAAAATAGGTATAGCATTTGCGAATTGGACTGTATGAAGGTGGTAAAAAACGGGTAAACTGTATACCAGTTAAGTTAAGCTCCAAGGTTGCTAATTCAGAATAACATCGTTGGCATCAATCTACGAAAACGATTAACGATGACAAGATGACCTTGTGACTTGACCTAGCTTAACTTCTCGGATGTGTTCTGTATAATACACAAGTATCATTTGGACAGTGTTGTTAATATAAAATATACTCTAACATTATAGTATACTAAAAAGTTGATACTAATAGAGATGTAGATGCTAAGAAAAGAATTTTAATTAAAAATTCAGAACAATCCTTAGAAATCATTAGAAATCAAGTAGTGAGATGATTATGAGTATGAACCATCAAGGATATTAAGCACCAATACCCCTAGCCACCAAAGATCTCAACCTCCAAAGGCCCCCTATCCCCAACCTCCAAGGGGTACCTCCCCCCAACTTTTTAGGGCAACCCTCCCCCCCCCTTTTTTTGTTTTTTGAAGTTTTTTATTATTTATATTTTTTTAACATGCTATTTTTTCAACTTTTTTTACATGGCTTAAAGTGACATAAACCATAATAAAGCATAAAAAATTCACATTTAAGCTAGATTTCTTAACGTTTGTAGATATGTGTTGTCTGAAACCTATAATTTGGGGTGCTGGGTTTACTATTTCGCACTTTTCTGACCTAGGTTTATAGCCTGTCGTAGTTGTGTTTTGTCTGAAATCTATGATTTGGGATGTTTGGTTTACTATTTTAGACTTTTCTTAGCTAGGTTTCTTAACCTTTCGTAGCTATGTATTGCATAAAACTCATGATTTGGGATGTCTAGTTTGCTATTTTGAACTTTTCTGAGCTAGATTTCATAACCTTTCGTAGGTGAATGTCTGTTTTTTATTAATAATATTTGATTTTCTAATAAAGTTGGGTTTTAAGTTTCAGAAATAAGAACATTTATGTTTAAAATGCATCTGGTTTTAATAATTGGGTACATTTTTGCATTTTTTTTAAATAAAGTTGGATTTAGTTTTCAGTAATAAGAACATGCATAAAGTTCTGTTCTAAATTTTTCAGTAGAAGATAAAAAAAAAGTTATACTTTGATTATGAATATTCGCCACGAAGATAAATAGTTCCACTTTAATTCTGCGTTTTTTCAAAGAAGTGTAAAAATGTTGATATTTTCTTCTGAAGAAAAAAGTTCCATTTTAATTCTGAGTTTCCTCAATAAAGTGAAGAAAAAGTTCAACCTCTTTTCTGAATTTTCTCAAAGAAAAAAAGTTACAGATCAATTCTATTTTTTTCAAAAGAAAATACAAAGGTTCCACTGCAGTTCTGAATTTTCGAAAAAGACGGGAAATAAGTTTTGAGTTTCCTCTGGAGTTGACATCGTACCCTAAAAAAATGGATACAAAGACGAAGTAATGCATTAAAATATCTTTATTGGTATGATTACATGGTAAATATAATCCTAAAAAATGAACTATGACACCGAAATGGAATAAGTATCATATCACGAGAAAACATTATGAATTATTTGTTACTAAGTGTTTAAAGATTTGATGATCTTTAAAAAGACAGTTGGTTAGCCATGGATGATATGAGAGTTATAATAATTCACCATTCATCAGCCACTTGGTATGATCCCAATCTATATCATGAGTTTTGTTCTTCTTCTTCTTCTTCCTTGGATATCGTACGCATATATTCCGAGATGGAATATTTATTGGAACCCATCTGCTAAAAATCGAACTTCATCCTCAGGATTGTGTATTTTATTCGGAAATATCTCACAATTAAAATCTTCCAAATTGAATAATGGAATATCCGATTCACATTTGACAATTAAAATTTATCAGTGGGTACATTACCTTTCACGTATGGTGATGTCACACCAAGAAACTACATATTTCTCCAACTTCCTGTTGTACAGTGGATAGATCTTCCCCTCCTTCAGAGAATGAAGGAATCACCCTATTATATAAACCTAGTTTGTTTATAATGAGTAATGTTGTACTCCAAATGTCTATATTTTAAGCATACATATTGTAGTTGATGTACCAGTGATAACAAGAGACTTCACTATGATCAGTAGTCAGCAATAAAAATGGACATTCAAAAATTACACCAAAAGCTGACTTCTTTAAACCAATAAATTCATAATCGAGAACACCTTACATCTTTGCAGTTTCTGTATTATATTGATTCAAATGATAATCAAATGCATTTAATGACTGAGATACTAACTCTGTATCGGGTTTTTTATATCCACGCGCCAGAGTAACTGTTTTCTGAGAGAAGAAAAGAGCGAGGTTGAAACTTAAAACGGAGAGAAATTGGTTTGGATTATAGTTGTTTTTTAATTGAGTACCAGTCCTAGTGTTTTCAATGTTTACGATAACTTGTGATGTAACAGATTCAGCATGTTGGAGAAGCCTCTGAATTTTCTCAAATAAAAAAGTTATATTTCAATTCTAAATTTTTCCATAGAAGTTAGAAAAAAGTTATACTTCAATTCTGAATGTTTCCCCAAGATGAGAAAAAGTTCTGCTTTAATTCTATATTTTCTAAAGGAAATGAAAAAAGTTCAATTTCTCTTCTGAATGTTTTTCCAAAGAAGAGAACAGATTCCACTTTAATTCTGAGTTTTCAAAACGAAGTGAAGAAAAGTTCAAGTTTTCTTCTGAATTTTTTCAAAGAAAAGAAAAAAGTTATAGTCCAATTCTAATTTTTTTTCCCAAAGAAAATAAAAATCTCACACTTTTCAATAAACATTCTAAGCGTTTGACATGCTAGCGTATCCTAAAAATAATGGAAATATAACAAAGTGCATAAAATATTTTGTTGAAATACCGACATTTAGAATATTAATATAAAAATATGTTATTATACATTATTAATATCATTGAACAACTTTGGACATTTTGAATCTGTCTTCTATTTCCCTTCGCTTTCATTCGAATGATAACATCGGAAAGATGACGATACGATCTATCAACGGGTAACATGTTACCAGAACCATTAGCTAGAATTTTCCGCTCTTCATCAACTATTATTTTTATGTTGGCATTCTCTTTGAGTACTAACTTCTCTGGAAATGATACTTTCACATATCTGCCATTTGCACGATGCAAATTCTTGGGTACTCCAAAGGAATTTAACTCCTCACTATCATGACAACGTGAGCATACACATTCCCAGTAAGATCTCCACTACTACTTGTTTCATAGTTCAAATATATCTCTTTGTCAGCATTCAAGGCAACGTCAACTTTATCATATCTACACACATTCCTCGAATAATCTATTTTCACTGATGCAGGTGTTTATCCCTCCAATGTGTGAAAATTACTGATTTAATACAAGCAATAAACAAGGTAGTCTCGATAACCTACCATAGAGTACCAGTGGAACACAGCCGCTTAGTGTGTAAGAAAAGCATAGAGCACGATTGGTATAGCCACAAGCATATTTCATGTTGTTATAGATGGCAGCACACCCGCTCAGACACACAGTCATACTGAGAGAGACATGCAAAAATTTAGGTTAATTTAGGTTCAGTTAGGGTGGTGCGCCACTCTAAGTGAACCTAAATTAACCTAACTTTTTGCATGTCTCTCTCAGTATGACTGTGTGTCTGAGCGGGTGTGCTGCCATCTATAACAACATGAAATATGCTTGCGGCTATACCAATCTTGCTCTTTGCTTGCTCTTACGCACGAAGTGGCTTTTCTACTGGTACTCTATGGTAGGCCATCGAGACTACCTAGTTTACTGCATGTATTAAATCAGTAATTTTCACACATTGGAGGGATAAACACCTGCATCAGTGAAAATGAATTATTCGAGGAATGTGTTCAGACATGATAAAGTCATCGTTGCCTTGAATGCTGACAAAGAGATATATTTGAACTATAAAACAAGAAGTAGTGGAGATCTTATTGGGAATGTATGCTTACGTTTTCATGATAGTTGGGAGTTAAATTCCTTTGGAGTACCCAAGAATTTCCCTCATGCAAATGCCAGATATGTCAAAGTATCATTTCCAGAGAAGTTAATGCTCAAAGAGAATGCCAACATAAAAATAATAGTAGATGATGAGGGGCAACTTCTAGCTAATAGTTCTGGTAACATGTTACCCTTTGATAGATCGTATCGTCATCTGTCTGGTGTAAGCAAAGGGAAATAAAAGGCATGCATACTGCTGGAGTAATATCATAAATCATATCTTGTCTACGTGCCAGAACTGTTACCTCTGTAAAAATAATGTGATAATAGACAATGAAATCGCTGGCAAAATAAAAAGGGCAATGATAGAAAATATCACTAAGGAATATGAAGATGAATTAATGGAGAATAAAGCGCAAATGAACATTATTACTACAAATGATCATATCGTCAATGAATCAAATAATACAAAAGATAAAACGTGCATTGAACTTGTATGTGACACCCCAGTAAAAATTGCGTATGACACAAAATGGATTAATGATTATTCTACTGGTTATGAACTAAGAGAAGAGGCTAACTCTAGTATCAAGAGAGAACATGATGATTATTTGTTGGAACAGATTCAAAATGTCCAAAGCTGTTCAAATGATATTAATGATGTATAATACCATATTTTTATGTTAATATTCTACATATCGTTATTTCAATAAAAATACTTTATACATTACTTTGTAGTATTTCCATTATTTTTAGGATACGCTAGCATGTCAAACGCTTAGAATGTCTATTAAAAAGTCTGAGATTTTTTATTTTCTTTGGGAAAAAATTAGGATTGGAATATAGCTTTTTCCTTTTCTTTGAGAAAATTCAGAAGAGAACTTGAACTTTTCTTCAATTCTTTGAAAAATATAAAATTAAAAGCAGAACTTTTTTCTTCTTGGGGAAAATTCAGTATCTAAGTATAACTTTTTCTAACTTCTATGGAAAAATTTAGAATTGAACTATAACTTTTTTATTTGAGAAAATTCAGAGGATTCTCCAACATGCTGATTCTGTTACATCATAATTTATTGTAAACATTTAAATTCTAGGACTGGTACGCAATGAAAAAACAACTATAATCCAAACCAATTTCTCTCCGTTTTAAGTTTCAACATCGCTCTTTACTTCTCTCGGAAAACAGTTATTCTGGCGCGTGGATATAAAAAACCCGGTACAGAGTTAGTATCTCAGTCAGTAAATTGAATTTGATTATCAGTTGAATCAATATAATACAGAAACTGCAAAGATGTACGGTGTTCTCGATTGTGAATTCATTGGTTTAAAGAGGTCAGCTTGTGGTGTAATTTTTGAATGTGCATTTTTATTGCTGACTACTAATCATAGTGAAGTCTCTTGTTATCACTGGTACATCAACTACAATATGTATGCTTACAATAGAGACATATGGAGTACAACATTACGCATTATAAAACAAACTAGGTTTATATAATAGAGTGATTCCCCCATTCTATGAACGAGGGAAGGATCTATCCACTGTACATTAGAGAGCTGGGAGAAATATGTAGTTTTTTTTGGTGTGACATTACTATACGTGAAAGGTTATGTACCCACTGATAAACGTTTAATTGTCAAATGTAAATCGGATATTCCATTATTCAACTTGGAAGATTTCAATGGTGAGATATTTCCGAATAAAATACACAATCCTGAGGATGAAGTTCGATTTTTTAGCAGATGGGTTGCGATAAATATTCCATCTCGGAATATTTGCATACGATATCCCAGGAAGAAGAAGAAGAAGAACAAAACTCATGATATAGATTGGGATCATACCAAGTGGCTGATGAATGGTGAATTATTATAACTCTCATCACATCCATGACTAACCAACTGTCTTTTTAAAGATCATCAAATCTTTAAACACTTCGTACAAAATTTTTTTCATAATGTTTTCTCGTGATATGATATTTATTCCATTTCGGTGTCATAGTTTATTTTCTAGGATGATATTCATCATGTAATTATATCAATAAAGATATTGTAATGCATTACTTCGTCTTTGTTTCCATTATTTTTAGGGTATTTTCTTTTAAAAAAAATAGATTTGATCTGTAACTTTTTTTTTTCTTTGAGAAAATTCAGAAGAGGTTGAACTTTTTCTTCACTTTATTGAGAAAACTCAGAATTAAAGTGGAATTTTTTATCTTCCGAAGAGAACTTGAACATTTTTACACTTCTTTGAGAAAACGCAGAATTAAAGTGAAACTCTTTATCTTCATGGCGAAATATTCAGAATCAAAGTACAACAACTTTTTTCTATCTTCTACTGAAAAATTTAGAACAGAATTTTATGTATGTTCTTATTTCTGAAAACTAAAACCTAATTTTTATAAAAAAAATCAAATTTTATTAATAAAATCAGACGTATTTAAACTGGGATGTTCATTACTTTCTGAAATCTAAACCTCAACTTTATTAAAAAATTATGCAAAAATGTACCCAATTATTAAATCAGATGTATTTTAAACATGTATGTTCTTATTTCTGAAAATTAAAACCCAACTTTATTAGAAAATCAAATATTATTAATAAAAACAGACATACACCTACGAAAGGTTATGAAATCTAGCTCAGAAAAGTTCAAAATAGCAAACTAGACATCCCAAATCATGAGTTTCATGCAATACACACCTACGAAAGGTTAAGAAACCTAGCTAAGAAAACTCTAAAATAGTAAACCAAACATCCCAAATCATAGATTTCAGACAACACACACTACTATGACAGGCTAAGAAACCTAGGTCAGAAAAATGTGAAATAGTAAACCCAGCACCCCAAATCATAGGTTTCAGCCAACACACGTCTACAAACGTTATGAAATCTAGTTTAAATGTGAATTTTTTATGCTTTAAGCATGTTTTATGTCACTCTAGAAAGCCATGTAAAAAAAGTTGAAAAAAATAGCATGTTAAAAAATAATAATAATAAAAAACTTAAAAAAAAGTAAAAAAATGGAGGGGGGTTCTCTAAAAAGTTGGGGGGGGGGAGGGAACTCCTTGGAGGTGGGGGATAGGAGGCCTTTGGTTTTTGAGGTCCTTTGGTGGTTAGGGTCATTGGTGCTTACGATCCTTGATGGTTCATACTCATAATCATCTCACTGCTTGATTTCCAAGGATTTCTAAGGATTGTTCTGAATTTCTTTATTAAAATTCTTTTTCTTAACATCTACATCTCTATTAGTATCAACTTTTAGTATGCTATAATGTTAGAGCATATTTTATTTTGACAAAAACTGTTCAAAACGATACTTGTGTATTATACAGAACACATCCGAGAAGTTAAGCTAGATCAAGTCACAAGGTCATCTTGTCATCGTTAATCGTTTTCCGTAGATTGATGCCAACGATGTTATTCTTAATTAGCAACCCCTTCGGGCTTACCTTAACTGGTATGCAGTTTACCCCTTTTTTACCACCTTCATACAGTCCAATTCGCAAATGCTATACCTTTTTTCGCAAATTGAGTTAGTTATGCAAGTGCTATACCGGTTTTCGCGAATTTAGTTAGTTTACGCAAATGTTATATTTTTTTTATCATTAATAGACACCACTAATAATGTAAACAAGACTGGACGAAAAAGCAACAATTCTGACTGTAGCATTCCATTCTTTAATTACCAGCGACGCATTCCTAAGCAAACCAGCATTCATTGCAGAATTATGCCAGTATAATATTTTTTTGCAAATACAGCTATTTTTACGTAAATGGTACAATTTTTTAACATCTAACACCATATGCGATCAATTCTGGACAAGATGCAAGGTACCTTCAGGCTAGAGGTTATCAGTGTCTGTCATTTTTTTGACTCAGAAACATGCTCGGCTTGGCTGTATCTTTAGTAAAAACATTATTTGTATGAAAAAACATGATTATCTTACCCTCACGACTGAAACCAGTATTTTTTACAGAAAAGTATATTAAACCTCTAAATACGTAATATGACGAAGTTTAGTTTTTGGCTATTGAACCTAGAAAACATGTCTGACAAGGCTTGTAGTCGTGAAATATATAAATACCTACCCATGGTAAGGCATGAACCCGTGAAACTGCACACATATTCTTGTCTAACTCCTTACACATCTCTAATTGGCCCAGAAAATAGGTGTTGCCTCAGAAACCAGTCTGCTAAGGCATATAGCGGTCCTACTAAGAGATGAATAACCGTGGTATGCCATGTACCGTTGAAACTGCACACATATTCATGCCTCAGGCGTAGGGTTTGCGCCTTTATATAGATCACTACTAATAAAAACACGGAAATGTAAAAGTTCGTTACGTAAGTTAATTCGTAAGTTATGTCAGAACAAAATTTCGAGAAAGCCATTTAGCCAAGACAAGTAAAATTAATATACAAGTTTCATTCTGATTATTCATGTACGGTGAGCCCAAAATCAAAGCTCCATTAATTCAAAAACGTTCAGAAATTAAATAAAAAAAAAAAAACATTTTCTTTTTAACTGAAAGTAATTAGCGACATTAAAACTTAAAACGAACAGAAATTATTCCGTATATGAAAGGGGCTGTCCCCTCCTCAACGCCTCGCTCTTTACGCTAAAGTTTGACTCTGTCACACAACTTTATATTTTTTAAAACAATAAAAAACTTTAGCGGAAAGAGCGAGGCGTTAAGGAGGGGACAGCCCCTTTCATATACGGAATCATTTTTTTCGTTTTAAATTTTAATGTCGCTCCTTACTTTCAGTTGAAAAAAACTTGTTTTTTTATTTTAGTCTTAAACAAACACACTCAAAAAGGGCTGTTAGGTTAATCATAATCAAAGATGCCATAACATGATCAAAATATAATACTTTAGTTTATATAATAATATAATTTGGGGTAAATATTTGCACATTAAGGGGGGGGGGATAAAATAAACCTCAGAAAGGGGTTAAAAACCTAATTGAACATAACCCCCCCCCCCCCCCCTAATGTGCAAATGTATAGCCTAAATTATACAAGTCCAATGCATTCTGTCGCTCGTCATTTATCCTTGTGGCTATGAAATCGGTTTGCTCAGATCGTACATTCAGCAAACTTCTCGACTGTTTGGTATCAGGGTTGCAGCGGTAGCTGCAATCTAGTAAAGAGCCAACCACAGCCCATAGTGACTAAAAGCTAAAAACCTTTAAAACGGTCTTTTTTTTCTTCTTTTTTTTCCAGGCCTAGCAGGTTACTAGAATATCATAGAGAGATGCTTAAGAGCTCATTTGAAAGCTATTTCTCATATGTACGTGGTTTATATAAATTCCACAATCCGCAAGTGCCATATGGCACAAAAAAGGGCACTTTATGCCATTTCTCAAGGGTGGAGCTAGCGGGCAACCAGAACATCGTAGATGTATTTTTGATAGCTCATATAAAAAATATTGCTTATATTTACGTTCTCCTATAAATTCCGCCATTTGCAAGTTTCAAATGGTACTAAAAACGACACTTTTTATGCTATGTCTGAAGTGGAAAAGCTGGGGCTAGTGGCTACCAGAACTTCTTAGGGTGATGTTTAATGACTCATTTGAAAACTTTTGCTCATATCTACGGGCTTTTATCAATTCTACAATTCGTAAGTAAGATATAGCACTGAAAACAACACTTTTGGTGCCACTTCTTAAGTGGAAAATCTTGAAAGTATAAAACAGTATAATTGTAATAATTATGATCCCAAACCCTTAACTCGAGGTTTGCAAGAACACCTCCCATAGGTTCCTCCTCCAGGCCTCCTTACTAAGCTACGCAATTAAAGTCCTACAAACACCAATATATTAAATTAGATTATTAGGTGCGTGATTTACTTAGTATAGCGCTGGACTTCAAGTTAGATTATCATGCGTTTGATTCCTCATTTAATTTTTTTCAATCAGGGTTTGTCCCTTCTTATCATTACTTTTTAGGTAATTCACTATTTTTGCAAACGTGATGCACTCATTTTCCCAAGCATATCCCGGAAACACTCATTTTAAAGCTATTGCTCATATCTACGTTTTTTTTATCAATTTTACCATCTATAGGTGCCGTATAGCACTAAAAATCGGCACTTTTGGTGCCACTTTTTAAGTGGAAGAGTTTGGAAGCATAAGACGGTACCATTGCAACAATTATGGTCCAAAGCCCTTAACTGAAAATTTATAAGAATCCCTCACATATACTCCCCCTCCAAACTCCCTGTGCAAGTTTCATAAATCTTCTGCTCATCTTAAAAGTAGCAAATATTGCAAAAACAAATTAACTAAAACTAAAATTTTCAAATAAAAATCTACCAAAAATTAAGCTTGAATGATCAACACTTTTGAACTAAACCTTCAAACTTCACTCTTCGATGAAGCCTGTGTGCTGGTTCTAATGGCTGTAATTGAGGGGAGGGGACGTCCTTATCCCCTTATTTTTTGCTCCTGCCTAGGTTTTGAAAAACACCTTTTTTTTTGTTTATTTCATTGAAAAAGACACTTTTTTTATTTGAAAAAATGGTTTGAAAAACTGAAAGTGCACTTTATGGGATTGTGCTATCAAGTCAAACTTATAAAAAGTGACTAGGCATAAATATAAGCTTCTAAATGCGCCCCTAAACAGCTTCACAAGTTTTCAACTGAAACTAAGGAATGACATTAAAACTTAAAACGAATAGAAATCATTCCGTATGAATAAAAAAGATCATGGCAGGATTGTTTCTACATTAAACTTGAATCAAAAACGAGCAAAGATTAATCTAAAAAAACGAAGTTTTTCCAAGGGAAGTAAAGAGTAAAGTTGAAACTTAAAACGGACAAAAATTATTGCTTCGCAGCCTATCTAATATATATCAATCAAACTAGTACAAATAAACCAACTAATGATGTTTCCCCAGTGTTTCTAGGATTATAGAAAACTAGCACTTTACTGAAAACACAAAATAATATAGGAGTTTTGGTATAGTAAAAGCAAACCAATTAAGGACACTTTTTACAGAATAAAAACTAATATCAATCCCTTTCAGGATCAATCCCTTTTAAGATAAATTACAATTCATTTTAGGATTGTTGCTTTATTTTTTTTTCTCGTTTAATTTGGCATAACTTCTGCACGATGGTTCATTTCAATGCCTGGCTGTCGTTTTGGTTTTAAAAAGGACATGTCATGATTACTTTGTAGACAAGTTCGAAGTAAAACCATCTTGATAGTATTAAGATTAGGACTATAGACTAACTTTAGAAATTTGTATCATAGCTTGAAATTCACTGTTGTATAAAGACAAATAACCATTTTTCAGAATTCATATTATGTCTTACTTGATCTTCATTTCAAGTAATACTAAAGCATATTTCTTACATTTGAAGATTGTTTATAATTACTATTGATATTATAGCTTATAGCACTATCGAATATTATTCCAAATGCTACCTGATAAATCGATCCAATAATCTGTATTGCTGTTCAATGACTTAGCGGTTATTAAGAAAATAATTAATTATACGCTTATGTTTTTTCAGATAATTTTAATTGTATATGGAAAGTTACTGATGTCACAAACTGGTGTAATATTGACTATGAAAAGCTTTATAGATTAGTTTATTGTTGTCAGGCTTCATTCTCACTTTTCACTCCCAAATCAATATTCCTGTTTTTTAATACTTGATTTTTTGTGTTTTCATTAAAGCGCTAGTTTTTTTCTATACACCTACAAACACAAGGAAACATAATTAGTTGGTTTATTTTGCACTAGTTTGATTGATGTATATTAGATAGGCTGTGAAGCAATAAATTTTGTCCGTTTTAAGCTTCAGCTTCGCACTTTACTTTTCTCGGAAAAACTATGTTTTTTAGATTAATACATTAGATTAATACATATGCTGATATTTATTCCCTAAAATCTTAATTAATGAAAGACATTTTGAATTGTTTTCAGTAAAGCGCCAATGACGCAATAGGTTTTAGGCTTCTGCAGTGAGGCGATACCCAAACTCTTGTTTGTAGTCACTTTTATTCGATTCAAACTTGATTTGCATATTCAATTTAAGTTTCACTCGTTATAAGATTTATTTATTAATTTACATTAATATCTATTGTATGTTTGTTTGCATTGATTGTTTATTTAATTTCTGTTCTTTTTAAGTTTCATTTGTACTTCAATAGAACAATATTTTTTTCGTCTTAAGTTTGGTTTTTCATATTCAATCTAAGCATTACTCGCTTTAAGATCTATTTATTCATTCATATTATTACTTGTTGTATGTTTTGCTATGACTGTTTATTTAATTTCTGTTCGTTTGGGTTTCATTTATTCTTTAATAGTAATTTCTGGTTGTTTTGAGTTTGAATTTTAAAAAGGTATTTGTATCTGCTGAGCTTAAGTTTAAAATGGCCTTTACTTTTCTTTGAAAAACTTATTTTTCGGAAAGTTTTTTTAATTAATTTCTGTTCGTTTTTGATTGCAAAACAATTTCAAGCTTTTAAAAATTTCTAATTTCAAAATCAAACTTAAAAAAAAAAAAATTAAATATTCATCAAAGTACCAAAACTGATAACAAAGTAACAACATCAAAGTGAAAAATTGGGTTTTTGTCAACCTTGGAGTTTTTATTATCTGATGTTTGAACTATTTTTTAACAAAATTGCTGTCTCAAAATTTTCATCGGATGTGGTGGGGAAAAAGGGCGTGGGGGACTAGATTAAGCTTCGGTCTCTTTTGACTCTTTAAAAAGTGAACTAGAACTTTCTATTTTCAATCAAATGAGCCCTCTCTGAAGTTTATACGAGTATCCCTTTCATAAGAACCATATATACCCCAAGAGTATAACTTACAACGCTTGTCCCTAGGCCTGGGGGGTTGCGTCGACCCTGGAGTTTGAATATCTGATGGTCTAACTATTTTTAACAAAATAGTCACCTGAAATTTTTATCGGATAGGTTTATCCATCCGATATACACAAAGGCGTGGAGGGCGGGAGGGGCTAGTTGCCCTCCGATCTTTTTCCACTCTGTGCTTTAGAGGAGGCTCATTTGATTGGAAACTGCAAGTTCTAGTTCGCTTTTTAAGAGCCAAAAGTGATGTAAGAACAGCTAGCCCCCCTTCTCAGACACTGCCTAAGTAAAGAGCAATGTGGACACAATGTATTTTTCTGACCAAGGCAATTTGTTGAGAAGGAGTTGTAGAAACTTTGAAATAAGCTGATTCAATTGTAAATTGAAAGTTCTAGTGCCTTTTTAAGAGTCAAAATTGAAAGTCGTGGAACCAACGCCTCCCCCACGCCATCATTTCTCCAAACACGCCAAATCAAAATTTAGAGATAACAAATTTGTTCAGCAAATTTGAAAGGTCTAGCAATTATGTCCTTAGGGATGACATCTCCCCCCGCAGCCCTCAGGGCAAGGCCCATAAGTTATGCTAGTTGCTCATTATGAACAGATAAGGTTTTTAAGAAGAGGTCGTCGTTTAAACTTCGGACGAGGGCTCATCGATTGGAAATCAGATGTTCTAGTGCTCTTTTTAAAGAGTCAAAAATGATCGGAAAGTAACTAGCCCCCCCCCCCGACATCCTCTTTTCCCAAAATGCATGAGTCTTGGGATAAAAATTGTAAGTTTTGCCTCAGGGGTCTATAAGGTTTTCGTGGAAGGGGTGGTCGTATAAACCTTAGCAGAGGGCTCATTTGATTGGAAACTAAAAGTTCTAATTCCCTTTGAAAAGTCAAAAGTGATAACAGGGCAACTAGCCCCCCTCCCCTGACGCCGTCTTTTCCCCAAACGCATCTGATTTCGTTGAAAATAGTCCAAAAAAAATATAAACAATGCCTCTAGGGTTGACACAACCCCCCCAGATCCCAGGAGTGAGGGTTTATAAGTTGTGCCCTTAGGGCTTGTAAGGTTTTTATGGAGTTGGTGGTCGTATAAACTTTGAATGGGGCCCATTTGATTTGAAATCGGAAGTTCTAGTGCCCTTTTTCTAGAGTCAAAAAGTGTTTGGAGGGTAACCAGCCCCTCCCCCCACATCCATCATTTTCCAAAACACATCCAACCAGTCCTGAGACAGCCATTTTGTTGGGCATTGTTGAAAGGTCTAAAATTATGTCTTTGGGAATTTCAGCCCCACAGCCCAAGTGCCCCACAGCCCAAGTGCAAGGGCTGTAAGTTAAGAAACTCGTCCTTTGTTTACATATAGTATATGTCATTGAGAAAGATGGACATGTTTGACCTCTACTTTCCAAAAAGACGAAGGGCATTCAGGCGAGCCTTTCAGAGAATGTTAAGGGGAGAATTGAACTAAATCAAAACATAAACATCTAAGGAAACGTTGATTGGAAATTTGAAATAAATAAAAACATACTTTGTTTATACAAATTGCTGATTAAATAGAAACAAGCAAGTTTTTTTTTAAACATTTTTTTTGTAATTTAATTTCTGGTCGTGTTTTAAGTAGCACCAGAATATTCATAGAAAAATCCCCCTCGCCACGGAATTATCCTCTGGACAATTCAATCCTGGACAATTACCCTAACACCTCCACGCGCAAAAAATTGAATTGGTAAAGAGAAAGCAAGACATATAAAGAAATTTCGTATAGGAATTCATGCTAATTCCCCAGTGTAAAACTTCTTCTGAAAAGTTCACCCCCTGGAAACTTCTCTCTCCATGGAAAATTCTCCCCTTACAAAATCCCCGCTGCAGAAAATTCATCCTCACCTCCCAACCCGAAAAATGTATGCATACTTTCGGAAAACAAATACTATACGTAAACAATTGGCGCATTTTCAAACAGTTCGTGGTAACGAACTTGTAAGTAAAGACTGTAAGGACTTGTAAGCGACCCGGCTCAGTAGTAACCGAAACTCTAAAAAATCAATTTCCATACCATAGGTACATCAAAAAATCAGAGTTTTATGCTGATTTCAAATATACAACTTTCATTAAGTCTAGTTTTACCCATCAAAAGTTACGCGCCTGAGAAAATTTGCCTTATTTTCGAAAAAGGGGAAAAACCCCCTAAAAGTCATAGAACTTTAATGAAAATCATGCAATCATATTCAGCTTATCAGAAAACCCTACTGTAGAGTTTCAAGCTCCTATCTGCAAAATGTGGAATTTGTATTTTTTGCTAGAAGAAAGATAACGGATGCGCGTTTATTTTTGTTTGTTTGTTTTGTTGTTGTTTTTTTTTTCCCAGGGTGATCGTATTGAACCAGTAGTCCTAGAATATCGCAGGAGGGCTCATTCGAACGAAAATTAAAAGTTCCAGTGCCCTTTTTTTAAGTGAACAAAAAATGAAGGGCAACTAGGCCCCTCCCACGCTCATTTTTTCTCAAACTCACCCGATCAAAATTTTTTAGATAGCCATTTTGTTCAGCATGGTCGAAAAATATAATATCTATGTCTTGGGGGATGACTTAATCCCACACAGTCCCGGGGGAAGGGCTGCAAGTTATGAACTTTGCCCAATGTTTACATATTTATTGGTTATTGGGAAGTATGCAGACGTTTTCAGAGGGGATTTTTTTCTGGTAGTAGGGAGGGGGTGGGTCGGTGGTAACGTGAGAAGATCTTTCCATGGAGGAAGTTTTCTTTGGGGAAGAGACATTGCTATGAAGAGGGCGCCGGATTTCTTAGCATTATTTAAAAAAAAAAAACGATGAGAAATTAAATAAGAAAAACTTAAATACGAAAAGTTTTCAACTGAAAAACATTTCAACTGAAAAATTACAACATCAGAACTCAAATACAACAGAAACTATTACGTACATGATTGGGTCCGCCCCTTAGTCAATACCTCGCTCTTTACGCTTAAGTTTTTTTTTAGCATTTTCATAAGAGCTATTTATTCTAATTAACGGCCTTTGTGATTAAGGCATCATTTTTAAAGAATTGGAAAAAAAAATTCGAACTTTAGCGTAGAGTGAGGTATTGACGAGGGGGGAACCCGCCTAATTTACGTAAT
>CM051275.1:28226700-28304804 GCA_027921565.1 Artemia sinica
TATGTTTAAAATTTCACTCATATTTTGTGGGGTATTGCTTTGAAGGTGTGGTTTAAAAAAATATATAATTTTATATGGGCATTACGTTTGATTACTCTATATTTTTGATGTATAAACTGCGTGATTAGACAAAACAAGCCACAAATATTATATGGCTTCCCAGCTTCCCAGCAATTGTAGTATTCACTTAGGAGATGCTCTATATTTTTTTCTTCAACAAACCATATGATGTTTTCATTGTCAGGATGATGACTTTGTGTCTGCGAGCCACAATCCATCAGTTTTGAAGACAAACTTGAAATAGACAGATTAGGAACAATTCATAACTGAAGATCATTCCAAAGCTGAAAGAAGCTTCAGCAGTTGTTGGATACCGTATCTAGTTTTTCTCACTAGTAGATTTGGAGAGAATTATTATAAATGTTTGATTTTGGAATGTAGATCCACCAGTCTAGAATTTTTCGTTTTTTTACATTTTTTTTTAAGTCCTTTAGTTTTTGTAGGTGGAAGCTGATAGCCAGCAGAGACAAACCTATGAACCCACCTGCTTTGTCACTTCAGAAGCAGCGACGTGAACGGCATCGACGAATGGCGCTAGAGGCAACAAAAGACCAATTTGCACTGCAAAAGACTTTTTTTGTCCGAGCGTCAGCAAGTACTTCTATGTTTCAAGTCAGCCCAGCGGTAAGAATATCTCCTAAACATCAAATTAATTTTTGACACTAAACTGAAGGTTTTTTTTACAGCAAAAAAGTCCAGAATATAAGAAAAGAATAAAAAACAAAGGTTAAAAAGGGAAAAATGAAACATTTGCTCCAGAACTAAATGTTTATGGGTAAATTTGAAGCTGATAGCATAATTTAGCTAAGATGAATGTTAATACATCACTTGATACCTTTTTTTTTAACCCTTAAGAACCTAAAAAGGCTCAAAACATTCCATAATAACCAACATTTTAAAACGGTTTAAAAAAAACTATCTAGTGAGAAATAATTGTCATTTGTAGCTGATTCAAGAATGATATTCATCATTTTCACTAGTCTTAATAGTAATCAAATAAAAAAAACAAGATTTTTAACTGATAATACGAAGTAATAACGAACAGAAATATTCCGTATACGAAGGTGTTGCCCCCCCTCCTCGATACCTTGCTCTTTACGTTACGGATTTAGGCATTTTAAAAAAAAGCTTTACGTCCTATTCTAATTAATAGGCTCATGTGTTCCAGGAGCCGTTCTTAAGCAATCTGGACAAAGAGTCAAAGTTTAACGTGATGAGTAAGGTATTTAGGGGGGAGGGGACAGCCCCTTCATATACGAAATGATTTCTGTTGGTTTTTAGTTTCAGTGTTAGTGCTTACTTTCAATTAAAAAGACTTTTTTTTTTTTTTATTTCATTTATGGTCGTTTTTTTAAATAATGCCGGTAAATCTAGCTCACACTCTATGATAAAATTCCCTCCCGTTACGGGAAACTCCTTCATGAAAATACCTTCCCAATGAAAAATACACCCCCCCAGTAAAATTTCTTTCAGACGATTCAACCTGAAAACTCTCCTTAGCATACTTTCATTTGAAAAAGAATTTAATTTCTAATCGTTTTCCTGGTCAAAATATTGTGTGTAATGTTTTTCCCAGAAATCTGAGCTTTTTAGCCCCTGGATAATTTCCCCGTAACATCTCCATGTGAAAAAATTGAGTTTACAAAAAGAAAGTACACAAAAAAAATAATTCTGCATAGGGATTCTGTCAATTCTCCCCAGTGTAAATTATCCCTTGGAAAGTACATTCCTGGAAATTTCCCTACCCACGGAAAAATCTCCCTATGGAATCACAAGCACAAAATCCCCCCGAAAAGTGTCTGTATACTTCCCAATAACAAATAATACTCGTAAACAATGGACAAATTTTATAGCTTACAGACCTCTCCCCACGGCTTTAGTGGGTTATGTTACCCCTAAAGAGTAGATATCTAGGTAATACTTTGGGTGGAGGTCTACAGCTTTTCAAAGAGGGTGAGTATCCCCTTGCTTGTCAAGACCATCCCCTAAGGTACTCTTGAGGACCAATGAACTCTATCAAGGTCATTCCCCAAGGTTGTCCTCAGAGTCAATGAACTCTTGCATAACTGAGTTTTCTGGCCTTGAGTGTTAGTTTGTGCAGTGATACACCCCTAAGGTACTCCTGAGAGTCAATGAACCTGACAAGGCGATTCTAATAGTGGACTTTAAGACCGATGAGATCTGAACAAACCCAGTAATGGTGATTTTCTAAGCCAGCCGCTCTTCCCCTTTGGACCTACAAAGGGAAGTACTTCCCCTTTGAACATAACTTTAATGCAAGTAGAGGAAAGTTGATTTCTAGTGTCACCACTTGGGTATGTTTTAATAATGTGCAGTTAGGAAGCTAGATCTGATTGTGCTCCTCATTTTTTCCTTTCTCTCTCGGTACCTTATTCTGTTTCACACGTTCTAATTTCAAACCGCTCATCTACGTCGAAAAAACAGAAAATATAGCTGTTGCCGTCATCAATTATGCCAATTAGGTGATATCTGCTTTGGCAAAGAACATTTTTGTTACTTCCACCTATACTCGTTTTCAGCAACCAATTCTGCCCCTGATAAATTCCTCAAACCCTTAGCTTGTTGAAGCCTGTGATGTTAGAATTTCGTTGGCTGGGTCCTTGACTATAAGTGTAAACTCTATATTTCTTCACCTAATTTCAATTTCATAATTTAAACCAGTATAATACGGATAAATATAAAAAGTCTAGTCTTTCTATTCAAGGTAGTTTCTATGCTGATATATTTATCCATCGAATGTTCTATCCACAGCTTCTATTTATCTAAGATGGCTGAATTTCTAGAATATCTCTTGCATATGGAACAGGTTGACCATCAACGGCTGCGATTAATTTCTTTGAAAGAGAAGGGAATACTAATATACTATCAGTTATGTTTGACAATATTTCATTTGATTATTTTGTCGATAATCGTTATTTGTTACATAATTCAATGAATATTATAGGGAACTATTGCAATTTTATTCGTCTCCAGAAAAACATTGAAGGTCCTAGCCACGACCGATAAAAAATTTTGATGACTCCCAAAAGACAAAACTGCCATTTTAAAGAGTTTAATAAAAAGTAACATAAATCCATTAGTCTAGAATTAAGAAACTAAACATATTAATTCTTAAATATGTCAAATCGCACCAAAAATTGGAATTATATTTAGAGTTGAACTTTCATTATTACGACTTGCTGCTGTATATGGAAGAATTGTCGTGAGTTACTTATAAATTTATATTGAAAATTTAGTATTTGAATTTATAATAGTTTCCTTGTATTTGTTTATAGTTCACAGTTGTTCCATCATTAGTATTTATATATATTCAGCAAAATACTGTTTTGTGAGTTTAAATGGTGAATAAGTTCGTTTATTAAAACGGCACCAAAGGGATATAATAAATTATGCGCAGGCCTTAATTAAGCTTACGCTAATGGCTTTAAAAAAGGCTTATGTTGCATCCAAGAATTTTTCACTTAAATAAATAAGCCCTTTATGTTGCTTAGTCTTAAACGACTAAGTTATAAACATGTCAATTACAGAGTGAAAAAATGATAGTTATTTTGACCCATTACTTTTACAAAAGCACATGCATGTGTAATAATGCTTTCATATTTTCTTCACCTTGGTATGTAACTGTCTTTACTGAAAGGCTTTAGGATTATTAAGTATATGTGCTATTTCGGTGCCCGAAAAATGCAATGATTTTGTTGACCCGTTGATTTTGAATTGAAAATCAAGTATTTTGCAGAAGGCATCAAGATATGGCTAATTGTAGAAAAAAGCCAAGACAGATAGTCCGAGTAATTGAGAGGCAAGTGAGTGCAGTAAAATTGTGTTATTATTTTCCTTTTGTGGATAGGAAACAATAATTATTACGAGTTAATTAGAGTTTATGGCTAACTGGCAATCGGGAGGATTCTTTATGAGTAATGCGAAGACTATGGCTCTTATACTTGTAGCTGTGTTAACCTCGGAATTTAATTTTAACATAAAACATCGTTTCCCTTCGAGCACTTAGTTAATAAAGTTAACCTGTTCTTGTTTTTCAGGAAATGATACCTTCAGATGATCCAAACTCAGCCACACGTGAAAAGACGACGCAAACAGAGTCCATCCCATGCTTTGACCAAAATCTAATATCTCCATTGTTAAAAAATAGTCAAAATGAAAAGTCTGCAGCTCAGGATAAGAGCGAGGATTCAAATAGACTTAGCTGCCAGGAACTTCTAGCTTTGAGCGGAGCCATTGGGGCTGTACTACCAACAACAAGTGCAATTTCGTTTACAGGTATGTTTCGAGTCTAGCCACTTTTACCATTGATTAAAAGAAGAATTTTCTAAAAGAAAGCTTTTTAAAGAAAATTAAAGAGCTGTAAATAAAACGAAAGACCACCAGAAATGATGTCATACAATAATCCAAACTCCAAACGAATAAAAACTACTACTATTAACGAATAAAAAAGCCTTTTAAAGTCCAGGTAATCATTTGCAATCTACAGAAAACAAAACGCATTTGAAATATTATCTCTTTTATAACATTAATTTTTGGAAATTACTGAGACTTCCAGAAATGAATATCATTTCACAT
Source organism: Artemia sinica (assembly GCA_027921565.1). Lineage (NCBI taxonomy): Eukaryota > Metazoa > Arthropoda > Branchiopoda > Anostraca > Artemiidae > Artemia > Artemia sinica. The sequence goes on from CM051275.1 coordinate 28,231,357, forward strand.
TGAACAATCTGTCTCATTACGTTAGTTCTTTTCTGTAATCTTGGCTATTGGTATTTCATATTTCTTTTTTATCACTGATGAAAACCCAAACCTACCAAAACATTTGTCGTTTCAATGAAATACGAATGATATTTATACCTTTTAGTAATTTTGAGAGGGAGGGAAGGGGACACGTAGTACCACTCTTATTTGTAGACCTTGATTAGTTTTCAGACACTATTCTATGTTATTGTGTTGTTGTCGATGTTATGAGAAATAAAAATCCACTGCTAAAAATTCAAATCGTTTTCTGTAAATTACAAATGACAATCTAACCCTTAAAAAAGGCTCAGGGACGTTATCTCTCTTCCTGTTAGTGGTAATTTCTGTTTGTTTTAAGTTTCAATCGACCATTTATTTTAATTTCTGTTTGCTCTGGATCTCATTTATTCATTAAAGGTAATTTTGTTCGTCTTAAGTTTAATTTATTATAATACTTTATTTCTGCTCGTCACTTGTTTGTGATTAATTAAAAAAAAAACTTTCCGAAAAATAAGTTTTTCAAAGAAAAGTAAAGGCCATTTTAAACTTAAGCTCAGGAGATACAAATACCTGTTAAAATTCAAACTCAAAAAGACCAGAAATTACTATTAAAGAATAAATGAAACCCAAAACGAACAGAAATTAAATAAACAATCGTAGCAAAAAACATACAACAAGTAATAATATAAATGAATAAATAGATCTTAAAGCGAGTAATGCTTAGATTGAATATGAAAGTCAAGCTTAAAACGAAAACAAATATTTTGCTATTAAAGTATAAATGAAACTAAAACGAACAGAAATTAAATAACAATCAATGCGAACAAACATACAATATATATTAATGTAAATGAATAAATAAATCTTATAACGAGTGAAACTTAAATTGAATATGCAAATCAAGTTTGAATCGAATAAAAGTGACTACAAACAAGAGTTTGGGTATCGCCTCACTGCAGAAGCCTAAAACCTATTGCGTCATTGGCGCTTTACTGAAAACAATTCTTTCATTAATTAAGATTTTAGGGAATAAATATCAGCATATGTATATTAAATTGACAATGCACATTTCTTTTTCAGTAAACTCATTTGAATTTTTTTTCAGTAAAGTACAAATTATATTCTCGCTTTTAGAAAGCATAGGGGTTTTGAAACCTACTCATATTAATTTATGCTCGTTTTGAGTTTGACTCTAATATTTACTTTAATATTTGTTCGTTTTGGGTTTCATTTATTTATTGATACTGATTTGGGGTAGTTGTATGCTTGGTAGATTATATGATAGTCCCAACGCCAGGTGTTGAAAGTGTGAATCATACCACGACGGAATGGGACTGCTACAAGAAGTAGCCTACCCTCCAACCCCTAAATTGACCATGCGGATTCAAAAATACCAATGGCACTTGCTTGCGAGTGGTGGAACACTCCGAAACTTGACATTTTATTATATTTTGGTGTTTCATGCAAGAAAATGCATGTTCCACAAAGTTTGAGGTGCAGTTTTCCGCTCAAATAGAAATGCCTAGAAGCCATAGAATGTTTTCATAACAAACCAACACGATTAGTTAAAAAAAATGGCAAAACTATATGAGTCTTGAACAGTCTTGGAAAGTATAAACAAAATCAAATTGAATATTAGATATATAATGATATTAATTGTTGAAAGATCCATCAGTTCAAGATTTTTTTTTCACTGTAATTTTATTTTCATTTTTTCAATGCTGTAAGAACTGGAAAATAACAAATTTGTAATATACGAGTAATTCGTTTTCAGTGAAGCACCAATACAAAGAAGGCTTTAGGTTTTTATAGTTAAAGAAGGGGGCATTATATAAATTTTGTTTGTAGTGAAACTATATTTGTCTTGACTAATCTTGAAAAGAACTAATAAATTAAACTGAATATTTGATGCATAATGATATTAATAGCTAGAAGCTCATCAGTTTAAAATTTTACTGTAAATTTTAATATTTATTTTCAATATGAAGTACAAAAGAAAATTTTTGTAATATAATTCGTTTTCAGTAAAGCGCCAATGACGCAGTAGGTTTTAGGCTTCTGCAGTGAGGCGATACCCAAACTCTTGTTTGTAGTTACTATTATTCGATTCAAACTTGATTTGCATATTCAATTTAAGTTTCACTCGTTTTAAGATTTATTTATTCATTTACATTAATATATATTGTATGTTTGTTCGCATTGATTGTTATTTAATTTCTGTTCGTTTTAAGTTTTATTTATACTTTAATAGCAAAATATTTGTTTTCGTTTTAAGCTTGATTTTCATATTCAATCTAAGCATTACTCGCTTTAAGATCTATTTATTTATTTATATTATTACTTGTTGTATGTTTTTTGCTATGATTGTTTATTTAATTTCTGTTCGTTTTGGGTTTCATTTATTCTTTAATAGTAATTTCTGGTCTTTTTGAGTTTGAATTTTAACAGTATTTGTATCTCCTGAGCTTAAGTTTAAAATGGCCTTTACTTTTCTTTGAAAAACTTATTTTTCGGAAAGTTTTTTTTTAATTAATTTTTGTTCGTTTTTGATTGCAAAAAGTTTCAAGTTTTTATGGCAGGTGGGGGGGGGTGCTTACTGTCCGATTATTCTTGACTTTAAAAAACGGATCTAGAACTTTCAGTTTAAATCGAATGAGGCTTTTTTCAAAGTCTGTACGATTACCTCTTTGATAAAAACCTTATATATGAACAATAGACAGCTTGCATAACTTTTGGACAGCGATTGACAACAATGAATGGATTGAAAAAATAGCTCCAAAAAGGTGGTTTAGACCATTTCACTTGCTGACACAAAGGGATCACGACTGTTTGGAATTGACCTTAATAGGATTTTGTGTGCCATAGCAATTTTACATCTATCTCAGAGTATGTATTTTAACCTTATAATTGGATAATTATAATATATTTCTTATGTGTTCTTCCCATACAAAACGCCTTTCCATAAGTTATAAGCCCCCTTTAATAAGTTATGCCCCAGGGCATAACTTACAACGCCTACCCCCGGGCCCTGGTGGGCTGTGTCGACACCGGAGTTTTTTGTTATAAGAACTTTGAACTAATTTAACAAAATGTCTATCTCAAAATTTTTATCTGATGCATTTAGGGTGTGGAGGAGGGGGGGGGGGGGGCTAGTCCAATCTCGTTTGACTCTTAAAACGTGAAGAAGAACTTTCAATTTTCAGTCAAATGAGACCTCTCCAACGTTTATACGAGCATCCCTTCCATAAAAAATAATTGGAAGGATTCGGAGAATCCTAAATTACAACTCTTTCCCTGAGGGCTGTGGGGGAGTTGTCATCCTCAAAGACCTAATTTCCAGAACTTAAAAATTACGTTTAATAAAATGGCTGTCTCAAAATTTTGATTGGATGTGTTTGGGGAAAAGGTCGGCGTCGTCGTTCGGGGGGGGGGGGGGGGGCTAGTTGCCCTCAAATCACTTTTGACTATTAAAAAGGGCACTAGCCCTTGAATTTCCAATCCAATGAGCCTTTTTTGAAGTTTCTACGACACCGCTTTCTATAAAACCTTATATAACCCCAGGGCATAACTTACAAACCCTTGCCCTGAGGGTTGTTGGGATTGTCTTCCTCAAAAATATATTTTCTATCTGGAAATCAACTATTCTGAACGAAATGGCAATCTCAAAATTTTGATTGGATGTGTTTAGGGAAATGATCGGCGTGGGGGGGGCAGTTGCCCTCCAATCACTTTCGACTATTAATAAGGGCACTATCCCTTTGAATTTCCAATCGAATGAGCTTTTTTGAAGTTTCTACGACAACGCCTTCTATAAAAACCTATATGCCCCCAGGTCATATCTTAAAACCCTTGCCCTGAAGGTTGTGGGGGAGTGTCCTCCTCAAAAACATATTTTCTATCTGGAAATCAACTACGCTGAACAAAATGGATATCTCAAAATTTTGATTGGATGTGTTTGGGGAAATGATGGGCGTCGAGAGGGGGGGGGGGGCTAGTTGCACTCCAATCACTTTCGACTATTAAAAAGGGCACTAGCCCTTCAATTTCCAATCCAATGAGCCTGTTGTGAAGTTTCTACGATAACGTCTTCTATAAAACTTATATGCCCCCAGGGCCTAACTTAAAACCCTTGCCCTGAGGGTTGTGGGGGAGTGTCCTCCTCGAAAATATATTTTCTATCTGGAAATAAACTACGCTGAACAAAATGGCTATTTCAAAATTTTGATTGGGTGTGTTTGGGGAAATGATCGGCGTGGGAAGGGAGGAGGCTAGTTACACTCCAATCACTTTTGACTATTAAAAAGGGCACCAGCCCTTTAATTTCCATTCGAATGAGCCTGTTTTCAAGTTTCTATGACAACACCTTCTATAAAAAAAACCTTATATGCCCCCAGGGCATAACTTAAAACCCTTGCCCTGAGGGTTGGGGGGGAGTATCCTCCTCAAAAATATATTTTCTATCTGGAAATCAACTACGATGAACAAAATGGCTATCTAAAAATTTTGATTGGATGTGTTTGGGGAATGATGTGCGTGGAGGGGGGGCTAGTTGCCCTCCAATCATTTTCGACCATTAAAAAGGGCACTATCCCTTTAATTTCCAATCGAATGAGCCTGTTTGAAGTTTCTACGACAACGCCATCTATAAAACCTTATATGCCCCTGGGCATAAGTTAAAACCCTTGCCCTGAGGGTTGTGGGGGAGTATCTTCCTAAAAAATATAATTTCTATCTGGAAATCAACTACGCTGAACAAAATGGCTATCTCAAAATTTTGATTGGATGTGTTTGGGGGAATGATGGGCATGGGGGGGGGGCTAGTTGCCCTCCAATCATTTTTGACTATTAAAAAGGGCACTATCCCTTTGAATTTCCAATCGAATGAGCTTTTTTTGAAGTTTCTACGACAACGCCTTCTATAAAAACCGTATATGCCCCCAGGTCATATCTTAAAACCCTTGCCCTGAAGCTTGTGGGGGAGAGTCCTCCTCAAAAACATATTTTCTATCCGGAAATCAACTACGCTGAACAAAATGGCTATCTCAAAATTTTGATTGAATGTGTTTGGGGATATAGTGGGCGTCGGGAGGGGGGGGCTAGTTGCACTCCAATCACTTTCGACTATTAAAAAGGGCACTAGCCCTTTAATTTTCAATCGATTGAGCCTGTTTTGAAGTTTCTACGACAACGCCTTCTATAAAAACCTTATATGCCCCCAGGGCATAACTTAAAACCCTTGCCCTGAGGGTGTGGGGGAGTAACCTCCTCAAAAATATATTTTATATCTGGAAATCAACTACGCTGAACAAAATGGCTATCTAAAAATTTTGATTGGATGTGTTTGAGGGAATGAGGTGAGTGGGAGGAGGCTGTTTTGAAGTTTCCACGACAACGCCTTCTATAAAAACCTTATATGCCCCCAGGGCATAACTTAAAACCCTTGCCCTGAGGGTTGTGGGGGAGTATCCTCCCCAAAAATATATTTTCTATTTGAAAATCCACTACGCTGAACAAAATGGCTATCTCAAAATTTTGATTGGATGTGTTATGGGGAATGATGGGCATGGGGGGGGGCTATTTGCCCTCCAATCATTTTTTAATATTAAAAAGGGCACTAGCCCTTTCATTTCCAATCGAATGAGCCTGTTTTGAAGTTTCTATGACAACGCCTTCTATAAAAACCTTATATACCCCCAGGGCATAACTTAAAACCCTTGCCCTGAGGGTTGTGGGGGAGTGTCCTCCTCAAAAATATAGTTTCTATCTGGAAATCAACTGCACTGAAGAAAATGGCTATCTGAAAATTTTGATTGGATGTGTTTGGGGAAATGATGGGCGTGGGGGGGGGGGGGGAGGGGGGTTAGTTACACTCCAATCACTTTCGACTATTAAAAAGGGCACTAGGTCTTTAATTTCCAGTCGAATGAGCCTGTTTTGAAGTTTCTACGACAACACCTTCTATAAAAAAACCTTATATGCCCCCAGGGCATAACTTAAAATCCTTGCCCTGAGGGTTGTGGGGGAGTATCCTCCTCAAAAATATATTTTCTATTTGGAAATCAACTACGCTGAACAAAATGGCTATCTCAAAATTTTGATTGGATGTGTTTGGGGAAATGATGGGCGTGGGGGGGGGGAAGGGGACTAGTTACACTCCAATCACTTTCGACTATTAAAAAGGGCACTAGCTCTTTAATTTCCAATCGAATGAGCCTGTTTTGAAGTTTCTACGACAACGCCTTCTACAAAAACCTTATTAGTCCCCTGGGCATAACTTAAAACCCTTGCCCTGAGGGTTGTGGGGGAGTATCCTCCTCAAAATATTTTCTATCTGAAAATCAACTACGCTGAACAAAATGGCTATCTCAAAATTTTGATTGGATGTATTTGGGGGAATGATGGGCGTGGCGGGGGCTAGTTGCCCTCCGATCATTTTCGACTATTAAAAAGGGCACTAGCCCTTTAATTTCCAATCGAATGAGCCTGTTTTGAAGTTTCTACAACAACGCCTTCTATAAAAACCTTATATGCCCCCAGGCCATAATTTAAAAACCCTTGCCCTGAGGGTTGTGGGGGAGTGTCCTCCTCAAAATATATTTTCTATCTGGAAATCAACTAAGCTGAACAAAATGGCTATCTGAAAATTTTGATTGGATGTGTTTGGGGAAATGATGGACCTGGGGGGGGGGGAGGGGGGCTAGTTACACTCCAATCACTTTTGACTTATAAAAAAGGGCACTAGCTCTTAAAATTTCCAATCGAATGAGCCTATTTTGAAGTTTCTACGACAACGCCTTCTATAAAAACCTTGAATGCCCCCAGGACATAACTTAAAACCCTTGCCCTGAGGGTTGTGGGCGAGTATCCTCCTCAAAAATATATTTCCTATTTGGAAATCAACTGCGCTGAAACAAAATGGCTATCTCAAAATTCTGATTGAATGTGTTTGGGGAAATGATGGGCTTGGGGGGAGGGGGGGCTAGTTACACTCCAATCACTTTTGACTATTAAAAAGGGCACTAGCTCTTTAATTTCCAATCGAATGAGCCTATTTTGAAGTTTCTACGACAACGCCTTCTATAAAAACCTTATATGCCCCCAGGGCATAACTTAAAACCCTTGCCCTGAGGGTTGTGAGGGAGTTCTCCTCAAAAACATATTCTCTATGTGGAAATCAACTACGCTGAACAAAATGGCTATCTCAAAATTTTGATTGGATGTGTTTTTTGGAAATGATGGGCGTGGGGGGGGGGGGCTAGTTGCCCTCCTCTCATTTTCGACTATTAAAAAGGGCACTAGAACTCTCGATTTCCAATTGAATGAGCCCCTTTTGAAGCTTCTAAGACGACCCCTTCCATATGAAATGCCTCTGGGAAAAAAAAAATATAATAAATAATAATAAAACATTGGAGCCGTATGGCCTTTACTATAGGCAACGCTTCAGCGTTGCCTCTGATATAGCTCTCTATTTGTCTTCTTGTTCGTCTTAAGTTCAATTTATTATATTACTTTAGTTTTGCTCGTCACCTGTTGTGTTATAGCTCTCTACTTGTAGTTAAGAATTTTTTTTTAAATTAATTTCTGATCCTTTTAATTGACAATGTCTTTTTTCATTGGTTAAAAAACAAACGTTTATAGAGAGTTTTTTCAGTTTTTCTGCTTAAGAACTAAGATTTTTACTTGCTATTTGAGTTTAGCTCGACCCATTCCTCGATCTTCTTTGTCAGAATTCTGCGTCCAGTTTGCCCCTTTGAAATTCCTCGAAATTTTTAAACTTTAAATCCTAAGCAGTTCACAAAATATTGCAGATATGCCATTTTGACAGCCTAGCAGCATATAGTGTCTTTTGATTTATCTTACTGTTTAATCTTCGATAATAAGTTATAGGGTCCCTAAGATCTTAACGTGGAAAATATTCATTTAACCTTGATTTGATACAAAAATTGCTTGGGTCCTTTTCTCTCCATGCAATACTAAAATTGGCATTTCTTTTATCCTCCACTCTCCCTTTCTTCAAAAGCACCTTAAAAATGTCAGCTCAATTGCCAAATTCGTTCCTAAGATACTGCGGACATGCTATAGTGTCTAAACATAGTGTCTTTTTCCCCTAGTCATAATTCCGTTTCTACTTACTCCGCTCCCCTTCCTCAGCATTCCCTGGAAGTTTCAACTTAATACCCTCAGCTGCTCTCTTGATATCATATTTTGATTGTATTTTGGCAACCTGGCCACATATAGTGGCTTTTGATTTTGCTTGCTACTTAACCATTCATTAATTGCACGGTTATAGAAGATTACACTGCAAATTTTTTATTTTTATCTGTATAGACATGAAAGTTGTTTATCCCCTTCATCCTACCCTCCAAACACTAGATCTGAATTTCTTTTCCCTCCATCCTTCCTTTTTCCAAAACTGCCTGCAAGTTTCGTTCCTTCTCCCAGGCTGTCACCAAAAATTGCTGACGTGCTATTTCGATAACCTGGGTACACAGAATGTCACCCCATTTACCTCACACCCCTCCAAAAGTCAAGGTGGTCTAAAATTCGCTCAGCTCCTCTACCCTCCGATACTTTCTTAAACATTCAAGTGGATACCTTAGGAAATTCCCAAGGTATTATAAATAATTGATAAATCTGGACGGTTTTAAATTTAATGCTGCGATTAAGGTAAGAAATTGGGTTAGTAGCTCTTTTCGTACAAATCGAGATGTTAAGCAGGGTTGCGGTCTATCCCATTTATACAGACCATATTGATGGAGTTTGTCCTAAAGAGCGCTAATAAGGTAATGGAAGAGCACATAACCAATTGGGGAAATGAAACTCTCTTAGGCTTAGATTATGCTGATAATTTAAGCATCCTAGAGGAAATGTTCACAACATAAATAAGCTTTTGGAGGTTTTGAGAGTTTAGAGTGGAAGGATAGGTTTGAAAATTAATGTTAAGAAGAATAAGTCGCTAAGACTATGAGTAAGTGAAGGTGAAAAGGTGATGCTGGATATAGAGAAGTTCTATCAAGTGGACAGCTTCACTTATCTAGGTATTATCATTAGTAAAAACAGTAGGTTCAATGGAGATATTAAAGATAGATTCGCCACGACCCAGAGTGTTTTTTCACATTTAAAAAAAATTTGGAGAAAAAGTCTGTAACCAGAGATTAAAAATCCAGAAGCACCAGTGATGAGAGTGGCTATGTATGCTTATGAAGCATGGGCACTCCAAAAGTCGGAAGATGATTTTTTAAAATTTGTTCGAAAAACTTGTCTACGGATTGTTTTGGGTACCCGTCTGATTAATCATTTATCTTACAGTAAACTCTACGAAAAATGTGGATCAATCGCGTTTTCTAAGGATATAATAATAGGAAGGTTAAGGTGGCCAGGACACGTTCTGTGGATAAAGGATGACAGATTCCCAAATTCAGGACGACAAATCGTCGTCACCGAAGAGGCTGGGAGGATTCACAAAATAATATTTAATAGAAATGGGAACTCCTTAGCGGGGTGTAAAGAGGGAGGCTTTGGATTGGTTTTTGTGGAGGAGGAACGTGCGTAGCGGAGCTGGCTTCAAGCAGCTTGGTGTGTCCGTGATCTGTTAGTAGTAATGGTAGTAGTTCATTAATAGACAATAAGTAAAATATAAAATGAGCTCTAAAGACTTAAACGGCTATAACAGTATGCATTTCGAACAAGTAACTTTCAACAGTGACTGTCAGTAGCTGTCAATATCTGACAATAGTATCTGTCAATAGTAACGAAAACTCGGGAAAATATGAAATCACTGAGTAATAATGAATTGAAAGAGGTATATTATGTCGATCAAGAGGAACTTGGAGGTACGAAACAGTATGGTCACAATGGCTAGAAATTTTAATCACACAGATCGAAACTCACTGAATGTCTATGATTTCCACAAGATGTAACATATTTTTTATTTATAAAATACGTATTGAATGTTTTAGATTTTTGACTCCTTTTATTGCAATATTAGCTCCAGATGTTCAATTGGAAAGCTCAGAAATCTTCAAATACCAGCTTTGTGGAAAAGCAAACGCCAGTAACGGAATGGTTGCTTAAGTTGTTTTTGCTTTTGGGCTAAGATGTGTTATCCTCAAAGTCATAAACCGGTAAATTCCTAATTTGATGAATACCAAGCACTGCTTGAGCAAGATATAATCAAATTAATTTTATTAGTACAGTCCTTATGACATTTTGATGCTGCTTACCGTTTGATATTGAATACTTTATGATCACTCGTTTTTCGTCCTTCATAGTCACGGGGTTCATGGTGTGGATATTGCCTATATGTGTAACGTAGGATGTAGGACTTGAAGGAATATGGTTTCAAGGCAATCACGCTTAACTGGATAATCAAACAGATTGAAATTCCTCGCATGCTATCTTCACTTCAAAATAAGTGAAAAACATCATAAAATTGATTAGACTTCAAACCTTCTGCTTTGCTATTAACAAAGATTAATGTCTGATTTTGCTGCCCTTGGACTGCTGTAAATGACACAAAGTTTGCAATTTTCTGTTATGCAATTAAAAAAAATTGAATTACTAAAATTTTCCCTCTGATATGGTTAATATTTGGAGCTTAATTGCGCCGAAGCTTGCTTATTTTAATTTTTTTTAGCTTTCAGTAAAGTTTACTTTGCATTTGTATGCATTAACTAATTAAGTACATTATAAAGTGACACAATGAGTAATATATTATAAAAAAAACACTATAAATATTCTTTGCAGCAAGTTATGGAGATACATCAGCAATAATAAACAAACCTCATCTCGCTTTATCACTTTGGCCTGGAAATCTTGTGCGTGATACATCGTTTCGTGAAGATTTCAATTGGGATGATACTGAATCATGGGAAGAAGAAAATAATAAGACTTCAACATGCAGTAAGTCTAGATTTTTTTATGAGATACAAGATCTTCCAAAAAGAGTGATTAGACCAGAATGAATATCCTCAATAGATGAAGACATATAGAGTCTTTAAAATTGCAAAAAGTTCTCAAGATCTTAAGCACACGGTGTTACATTATCAAAAAAAACAAAAAAAAAACAATTAAAATTTAGAAGAGCTTGCAAATTTGTAGCTGACAACACAAATTTAGCTAGGATCAAAGCAAACACATCACTTGATACCTTTTTTATTCTCTTTCGTTACTTAATAATCAATCCTAGGGTAAATTATATCTTAAGCCCTAAAAGGGCTCAAAATGGCCCTTAGTAATCAAAGCTTAAAAGTGTATTTCGAAAAAAAAACTGGCTAGCGATGGAAAACTGCAACTTGTAGCCGATCGAGGAATGGTTATTATTTTTTTAATTAGTCTTAATAGTAACATATTATTATGAAAACAAATTTTTACAAATTTTGAAAAGAGCCAGAAATCCCTAAAAAAATATATCAGTTTTCCTATGACGTCATTTTGCTGTGACGTCAGTTTTCTTTGACATAATTTTCGAGGGGGTTTCAGGCTCTTTTTAAAAACTCCTGCAAATCCGTTTTCAAAATAATATTTTATTATTAAGACTAAGGACAATAATACTCACCATTCTTGGATCGGCTACAAATGGAAATTTTTTCTCAATAGACGGTTTCTTAGAAACGTGTTTTGAGACTTTTGGTCACTATGGATTGTTTCGCTTTTTGCGGTCCCATTAATGGTTAAAATTGTAGTTACCCCCAGAAGCGATAATTGAATTATGAAAGAGAATAAAGAAAGGCATCAAGTGATGCATTCACTTTCATCCTAGCTAAAATATCTTGTCAGCTATAATTTTGCCCAAGAACGAGCGTAATATTTCAAATAAGACAGTGGAAAAACAAAAATTAAAATTTTGATGATAAAAAAAGGTCCAAATATTTTGGCTTCACAACCAGAATTATTCTGTTAATAGGAAAAAGAAAAGAAACTAAACTAAATTAAACAGAAAATATAAAGAAAAAACAAAGCAAAAACACAAAAAAACGAAAGAAACACATCTCTAAATAAAGTCCAATATGAATGATTAAAATCAAACGAATAGCAAAAAGTCAAACGAATTCGGAAAAATCTAAAGTTGCCTTTCTGGTATATCACAATAAAGCAACAGCAGGAACAAGATTCGTTGTTGGTATATCAATGAAATCTAGCAAAATAAAATAGTCTATTCTGAAAAAATTAAATATACCCGAGGTTAAAAGAAATATAATTAACAAATTTTAAAAAACAAATATTGTTTTATTTGCAAATGGACATTCGATGTGGTCTAAGAATTTACATAGGTATTACCATTTGGTTATGGAGACACTTGTAGGCTAGTAGACGTACAAAAAGCAATCAAAATAAAATGGAATGGGTGGAAAGTCTGGCTTCGACGAAGAATTTTGAGGAAAATGGATGAAAAAAGAAAAATCAAGAAAAAGAAAACATAAAATATCACCCTAAAATATCTCCTAAGAAAGCTGATTAGCTTATACAAGTTTAGTCACAGGAATATAAAAAGAGTAAAAATAGACAAAATGTCCAGCGAATCCAGCGAATGATGTCTAATAGATCACAGTTTGTGAGTTATGATGGGAAATATTCTGATCTATCCTCGGTTTCCACATGGCTACCCAATGGTTAAGTTTTTGGGACCACTTCTCTTTCTTATTTATATTAATGATCTTCCTCTATCTCCCAACCTTGATTCCCACACTGTTTTGTTTGCACACGATAGTAATTATTTGTGGCTGCTAATGACCCCTCTGCTGTTTCTAAGGCTCAGCTCCTGCTCAACCATGTGCGTGATTTGTGTGAGCAGCACGGGATGCTGTTGAATAGTTCTAAGAGTAGCATTATTCATTTTCGAACCCCATACCACATGTCTGAACCTTCCCCAACAATCTTTGTTTTTTTATGGTACTGATATAATTCCCCAGTGCTCTTGTGTTAAACTTCTTAGTGTGCACGTTGATTTTTTTCTTTCTTTCCAAACTCATATTTTCTATGCACATTCTAAAATTTCTCGTCAAGTGTCTATGCTTCATCCTGCCAATCAATTTCTTCCTCCCAACGTAATGCTTTCTCTCTACTATGCATTTGTCCTTCCTTATCTTTCGTATTACTGCACTGTATGGGGCAATACTTACTATTCTTCCCTTTGGCAACTCCGAACAACACAGAATAGAGCGGTGAAGGCAGCTTTTTGCCTTCCCGACTCTATCCTACAACTGACCTTTACAGTGATACAGACCTAGATGCCTTAGATGTGGTCATCAAGAATCAGAACCTAAAACTAGCTCATCGAGCCTTCAATTTCTCTCTTCAACCAAACATCATATCCTACTTTGTTCGAGCATCAACACGCAAGTGCCAGACTTTGCTTCGGAGCTCCGTTCACCAATTTCGACTGCCTAAAAGGGTTTCCTCAGCAGCTTAGAGGTCACAAATTAATAGAGCAATTGCTCTTTTAAACTCTATTCCCAGTGAACATTCTCTTATTAAAACTCTTCTTCCCTTTACAGAAAAATATTCTCTAAGGCTTGAAGTCTTTTTGTTTTCTTTATTTGTTTATTCATTTTGCTTGATCTATTTTCTTCCGCTTTCCTTTATTTATTGTTTTCTTTTCTTTTTCTTCTCTTATTATGTTGAATCAGATTAGAACCCCATTGTTTAATATTATTATTAATGATTTGGAATTTAAATAAATTACAGGAAATCTTCAGCTTGGTAAAAAATTAAGTCTGAGGTTATTGTGTAGCAGTTGTTTGTTTTTTTTTGTGGATTTTTCTCGTATTTTCAATGTATTTTCGAGATATTGTTTATTTTTTTTCTTCCCTGATTGATTTTGTGTGGATTTTGCGATTGATACGAGGTCCTCCACTAGCTATGCTTCTTGGGACCTCTAGCGCCTAAGTGTCTTTATGTAATTATTGTAGTATTTAATAAATTGATTTGAATGCTTGAAGTTCCACACTTTAAATGCTCAATGATTAAGACAGAGATTGCACCAGACAATCACGACAGACGAATCTAAATCAGATAAGAGAGGATAATATGCCCTATTCCAAATTCTCACCTGTAAGGTTAATAGTAAGGATCCTTACCCAGAGTAAAACCGTTCTACTTGACAAAAGAGTTTATTAGAATGAAGGCAACAGCCCTTTCTGATCCAATTACTCTTTCACTATAAAACATTTATAAGCTGTTTAAAAGCTGCGTTTGTATTTTAGGATCACTTTTAGTTGTGTATACGAAATTTTCGTACTGTTTTGAAGGAACTGAAAGAGGTGACATAACCATTGTTTTTTCCTGTTTTTTTGCTTACAAAACAATTACTTTAGTTGAATATTACAAGAGCAACAAATCGAACTGCCTTGACGCTCTGCAATACTGCTACGCTTAGCTCATTTATTAATTTATGGGACAGGGTAGCATAATCACTTCAACCAGTCCTCAAAATTCACAAAATACCAAGAATAGTTTAAAAAATAACCCACAGGACGGGGAGATATGAAGGGACATCTGAAGCCGTATAATCTATTAGGCTAGTGCAGACTTTATGGAACTTGTTTCTAATCGTTTTCTTCTGCTACTCAAAAATTATACCATTACGGGGGATTTTCAGGATAAAGATTTGAAAATGATCTCCTAAATCGTTATAAAAAAAATCGAAAAGTGAAGAATGACATTAAACATAAAACTAAAAACAAAACGGTGCAATAAGTAAAGCTTAGAACGAGTAAAAGTTATTAGGAATGAAACAATGAAACCTAAATCCACTCAAAAATTAATATTAACTTAAAATCAACCGATATTGTTGTAAATGATTAAATAAGCTTAAAGTGTACATAAATTTAAAGACTAACCATATCAAACTTACAACGAAAAAAAATATCCCACAAATAAAGATAGGCCTATTGCAACCTTCAAACTCTCCTAAGGCTGTAGTAACTTTACTGATAACAACATGTGATTTTTCGACAAATATTTATTCAAACAAACAGTGTGTTTTTTTTTCAGAACAATATCAAAGCACAAGAAGAAAATCACAATGCTAGTCAAGCTAAAGGAAAGTGGAAAACTATTTCTTAGAAAAATACAATTGTGACTTTTAATTTAGTTCTGCTAATTAAAAAGAACAATTACCTTTGTCAATACTTTCATTTTCATTAAAAGTATATAAAATATTAAATTAATTAATTGTCATTCTTTTTCAATTCAAATCTAGCTAAAAGTTTATGCCACGTCAACATTAACAGCTTCATTCAACAAGATACTAGAAGTGCAATAAAATGCTCTTCTTTTCGTGGAAAAGGTAAAAACACCGCATTAAAAACGCCACTTAAAGTATTCATGGCTGATGAGTCGAAAGCAAAGAGCACCGAGCTTCATACGATAAAAATAATAACCTTCATATTGCTGTTTAGTAACCTTCAAAAATGACTTTCACATAGCTGTTCGTCCTAATTATACGTCTATAATAATATAAACACTTATAAGATATACAATCCTATAAGAACCTTCAGGATTAGTATCAACGAAATAAAATAAAAAAAAAACAAAGGGCTTTATAAGGTTCTGGATGGAGTTTTTCCCTAGCCCTACTTTTGAATTGGGAGCAGTATGCAGAAACCATACTGCAGGAGAATAAAGTTGAAGACTACTTAGGCATATCCTGACATTTGAAAAAAAAAATAAAAAAAGAAAGAACTTTAATAATTAAGGTTATTGTATAATCGACTATAGTCTATTTGTTTTTTTCGTATATTTCTATTTGATTGTTTCTTCATTTTGTAAGCGATCGAAGCCTTCACAAGTTTCGAGGATTACGCTTTTTAAAAACTAGTCAAGTCAGCAGCTACCGTGAGCTTTTTTGGCAGTCTTCTCTCTTCCCTTCTTGATGAATTTATATCCTAATTTAGAACGAAGACAATGTGGTAAAGAATATTATTTCAAGTTAAATTTTATGATTGAATATATAGTAAAATTTCTATTCAGGTGCGATCTAATTGTCTATCACTTTTAATGAACTGGACGGATATTGATTTTCCAGATAGATTACGAATTTGCCCAATATGCACCATTTAGGGGGGATGGATTGGGAAATTTTCTTTTTAGGTGCAATGACACGGCACATCTAAAGGGGTATTTGTTTAATGGTGGAAATGATGAGCTGCTACTGGGGATCCTTAAATCAACTTCCGTTATATACTTATGTATGTATTCTATTTTTCGAAAACGGTTCCATATTTTTTCAGAAAAACTGATATCTTGGGATATTCTCGCATTAAAAAAAAATGATCTTGATAGGTCAGAAGTTTGAGAAAAATCGTTAAGAGCCTGAATTTTGGTGTTTGCAAATGACGTCATTTACTATGTTAGTACGTCATATAAGCATTTCTCATGATCATATATGGCATCATATAAGTATTTTCTTGTATGATGTCATGCATAGCATAAATAAGATTGTTGAGTTTCCAACGCAACAGTTATTTCTTTAATATTTTGTCTATTGGAAGGCCTAAAAAACGAAAATTTGCATTTGCAGGTACTATAAATGATAGTTCTTTGGAACCAAAATCTGAACTATCAACTGTGACAAGATGTGAAATTCAACAACCTGCACCATGAATTGAAATAACACCAATGTGGACAGCTAAAACAGAGGCCATTGCTAAATTGTCTGAAGTAATTAAAATCCAAAAACGGGTCAAAAATGAAAATGAAGAGAAGACACAGGCAGTTAGAAGATATGCGAAAACTCCAATTAGAGCGTTTTAAAAATGATAATGAAGAGCAAAGACACACGAAGTTGGAAGACACACGACACCAGAAAAGTGAGGGAGTCAAAAATGTCAACACGTTTTGATTCTCGCTGTCCAGGTTTATTTTCATTGAGTCATTGGTTTTCATTATCATTTGTGACTCTCTCACTTGTTCGGTGTCGTATGTGATCTAACCGCGTATTTCTTTGCTGTTCATTTTCATTTTTAAAACGCTCTAATTGTCGTTTTCGTATGTCTTTGAGCCGCCCGTGTCTTTGCTCTTCAGTGTTATTTTTGACACATTTTTGGATTTTGATTACTTCAGACAATTTATCAATGGCCTTTGCTTTAGCTGTCCGTATTGGTGTTGCCGCAATTGATGGTCCAGGTTGTCAGATTTCACATCTTATCACGTTTGACAGTTAAGATATTGTTTCCAAAGAATCATCATTTATAGTAGCTGCAACTGCAAATTTTCATTTTTGGGCCGTCCAACAGATATTAAATTATATAAATAACTGCTGTGCTGGAAACTTAACAATCTTATTTATGCTATTAATGACATCATATAAGAAAACACTTATATGATGTCATGTATGATGTCATAAGAAATGCTTATATGATGTACTAACAAAGTACATGATGTCATTTGCAAAAACCAAAATTAAGGCTCTTTGCGATTTTTCTAAGACTTCTGACCTATCTATATCGTTTCTTTTATGCGAGAATATCCCAAGATAAAAAGTTTCCCGAAAAAATATGGAGCCGTTTTCGAATATATATATGTATATATATATATACATATAGATATATATATATATATATATATATATATATATATATATATATATATATATATATATATATATATATATATATATATATATATATATATCTATATATATATATATATATATATATATATATATATATAATATATATATATATATATATATATATATATATACATATATATATATATATATATATATATATATATATATATATATATATATATATATATATATATATATATATATATATATATATATATATATATATATATATATATATATATATATATATATATATATATATATATATATATATATATATGTATATATATATATGTATATATATATATATATATTATATATATATATATATATATATATATATATATATATATATATATATATATATATATATATATATATATATATATATATATATATATATATATATATATATATATATATATATATATATATATATATATATATATATATATATATATATATATATATATATATATATATATATATATATATATATATATATATATATATATATATATATATATATATATATATATATATATATATATAATATAATATATATATATATATATATATATATATATATATATATATATATATATATATATATATATATATATATATATATATATATATATATATATATATATATATATAATATATATATATATATATATATATATATATATATATATATATATATATATATATATATATATATATATATTATATATATATATATATATATATATATATATATATATAGAATAAGAATAAGTGAATTTGGAGATCCATAAATTGCAGTGTGATTAGGGTTTATTTTTGCTGCTCCTGATGATCTATAGCTTTTTAATTAGATTAGCAGCTTTATAACATAAAATAAACATGAAAGGCGATGTCCAAGGAAGTTCTGGACCATATCCATTCATTTCCATCCCCAGTAAGACTATTGATTTCGTGGTCATAGTCTTAGCAGATTTCCTTTTTTGTTTCTCAAGAAGTTCGTAGAAAACTTTTCTGTACACTATTGGAAGATGTTCTTTTTGCATTATATATGCCCTACTATTATGAATACCAATACTTTGAAATTCTTGATAACGATATAACTAAAATACGTGTGTTTATCCAACTGCCTGAGCATTATGAATCATAGCGTAATTTACTTGCTACCTTGTTTCCTATGAAATGCATATTATACTTAGTGATATAATTACAATCAGAGCTGCCAAGGGGAGTTGGAGATGAAGTATAGGTAACTTTTTCGACCAAAATCTCGATCAGGTCCTGTCCAAAAACATCTTTGATGCAGAAATTTACGTTAAGTTAGTGTTGCTTTTATTCAGCTTGTAATAAAAATGTTCTTTTGTTTCTGAAATTTTTTAAACTGTTGAAGCTTAAAATGTCCGTTAAGCGAGTTGAAGCTTAACGGACAAAAATTATCACTTCACAACCTATTAAATAAATATTATTATAATTAGTATAAATAAGCCAACTAATTATGTTTCCCTATGCTTTTAGGATTATACAAAACTAGTGCTTTACTGAAAACACAAAAGTCAAGTATAAAAAACAGGATTATTGATTTAAGAGTCAAAAATGAGTATGTAGCCTGACAACACTAAACGAATCTATAAATCTGTTCATAGTCTTACACCACTTTCGAAATTAGTAACTTTTAGTATACAATTAAAATTATCTTAAAAACATAAGCGTAAAACTAAGTATTTTTTAATAACCGCGAAGTAATCGAGCAGCATACAGAAATATTGGGTGATTTATCAAGCATGATTTTGCACTCACCAGCTATAATACCAATAGTGGGTAATATATAGTTTTAAATTGTAAGAAATATGTTTAAGTATCACTTGAAATGAAGATCAAATAAGACATAATATGAACTCTGGAAATTCGGTTATTTCTCTCTATACAAGAGTGAATTTCAAGCTATGATACAAATTCTAAAGCTAGTCTATAGTCCCAATACCATCGAGATGGCCTTACTAGTAGAGAGGGAGGTGCTACTCCCCACGAGAAACACACCATATATGGGCATAGAATCCCTAGGGAAAACACGTGGTTAATGGGGTCAATGACCTCTTTTTTCCAAGGTCGATTTATTTGTTGTTGTTGTTGTAAGTGCACGCTCGAGGCGAATGTCAAGGTGTCCAGAAATAGGAAACAGTTAGATCACGTGTTTCCTTCTCAGCCAATCAGAGGGCTGGTTACATATTAGCGGCGGAGGGAATATGAGGAAAGGATTTTTGCTATAGTTTTATTAGTCTGTGAATCGAATTCAAAGGAGTAAGAACAGAGTGACTTAACTCATTTGGATATATATTTGTGTGTTGATGACGAGTGGAATGTTTACCCTATTAGAAGTTGATAGTGGAGTTGATGGTAATAATACAAGAGCACCAAACATTGCGGTGGAAATCACGAGAGGATCACGGCTTGTCTGGAATGGGATGAAGTATATGCAAGATATGTGATATCCTTGAGCAAATTTTAAAATGGAGGATCAATTATGTTTCGCTGCAAAAGTTCATATAGCACATGTGAATAGACTTCCATGTGCTTTTAGTGCATTAGTGAAACATATTGAAGACAATAAACTGTATCACTAATTGTACATGCTTACTATTGTTGTTGTTGTAATTATTCAATAAAATTGTCTCGAAATCGAAAATGTTCCCTTTCTTTTCAGGTTAGGGCTAACGAATCAGGGTCAGTCTAGAGTCAGCAGTCGGAGTGAAAGGATTGAAAAATGAATAAATTTGAGAAAGAGAGAATTAGATCAAATCTAGTGTTTATGGAAAAACATTTGATTTTGGATGGTGATTTTCTCGAGTTATCTCTTCAACGCAGGATATTCTCTCGTCAGGGAACACTTGACAATATAATGAGGTGTGATTCTCCCCCCATTGGACTATTGTATGAAACTTTTAAAATGTGATTCAAATGCTTATAGTCAATTTATTGATATATTAATTGGAACAAAGCAGAATCATATCGTGGATATACTTTTAAAAACATTGCCAATGGATTCAATGTAGATGGCTCCCCCGCCATTCGAAAGAAGTAACGTCACAGAGCTACTCCTCTCCCCATTCCCCGCACTGAATTTATCGAGCGAGGACGATCAGTTTCGTTTTAGCTGTGAGTGAGTCAGGTGACATTGGAAACCAAAAAAAAAAAAATGTTGTATACATGTCCATTGTGCATGTACGCTCTTGGCAGTTGGACTCAATGTGAGAATTGTACAATTATTGATGACTATAGTGAAAAGTGCAAATTATGTAGTCCTTGTAAATTGCATAGAGGCTATGCAGTACAAATTAAAGGATGTAATTCATGTCTTGAGGAGGTGTGTGACTCTCACCCTAGAGGACACCTGTGCACCAATTGTCACTATGATAAATGTGATCAGTGGGAGAATACTTACCCCGCTATGATTGGAAAGAATCCTAAACGTGATTTTAGTTTATTTCTACGAGATTGGTATCGTCGTGGATTTAAATTATTCTGGGAAGAGGAATCTGGTCTACGATTCAACTGTTGGGGTAACAAGACAATTTGGTTTATACGTCATCGTTGTGACGACACTGCCTACTATGACTATAAACCAAGTGATTTTTATTTGGCAGTTACCGAATGTGATTCACCATTTGAAAACACTGTATGTGATATTGCTTCAAATAGACAGATTGAAACTCGTGAATTTCATAATATGAATGCAAATAGTATCATTGACTATACAAAGAGATATGACAAGAGTGAAGCTACATTGTACTGTAGAAAATGTGACCCTGACTTTGCAGTCAATCAAGATCAATATACAGTGAATCCAAATGATTTACCGGCATTAGTGGTTCACGACAGTTGCCTATACATCGAAGAAGAAGAAATCTAAAGTGAAGATTTAAAGACATTGTTGTATATATATGCATTTTATTAATAAACAAATTCACAAACATTTCTTAAGCACTTTACTCTTAGGGCACTGAAATCAATACTGTATAGGTCTGAGAGGATATTTTCCACTAGAAAGTCGTTCAGACGAGGATTGTCACCATAAATGTGGATAAACTGCTTGTAAGTATAGCCGCGACATCGGAACACAAAATATAGTAGTGCATGGAAGCCACAGCTTTTAGTCGTTAGATTCTGCACCCTCTTCCGATTTTGAATAATAGTTTTCCCACTGCTCTCAATATAGTTGCTGATGTGAGGTGTGTAAAATGTATAGGGTAGACCAAGTGGGTCAAAAAATTCAATCGTCTTCATTGTTTGAAAGATGCAAAGCCAATGACCCGTCAGCACAGTCGACGGACTGCTATTAACAATAATCAAGGTATTGTTGACACTTTGAATTTTTCTTAGAAAGTCCGAGGTAGACAATAGGATTTGTACTGGGACATGTAGGGGTCCATATTAAATACATTGATTATTTGACTGGTGCTCATGGCGCCAAGTCTAGTAGAACACTGCCTTCGGGAGTGATTTCCAATAGGTTTCATATTGATTTAGTGAGATTAGTGCAATACTCTCAGCCAATGGGTCGTCAAATGTACACTCTAAACGCACACTCCCCGTACGTACTATACTCATATCCTGTGTGCCAGAAAAAAACAGTACAATGATACCATGTGTTTTAGCAAACATATCTTCGGTTATACCATTTTCAAATAGTTGAGAGTCATGATCTAGGGTTTGCATGGTCAACTCATACAATGTTATATAGGATTTATCAAAAGATAGATTGTAGAGTGGGATACCGTTTACTTTGCACACAAGAGATGAAAGTCCAAACATCTCGAATTTATGTGGGCATTCAGTCCACGATCCTATTGCACTGGCGCTTTTTACAAATGCCAAAGCGAGTTTTGATGGAATTTCGCCATTGATAAAGGATGAATCGGTGAAGGTGCGTGAGCCCATGGCAATATGACGTTGATTGGTGATTGTATGAGGAACAAGTAATTTAATATTATTTCCATTGGCTCTCAGTTTTTCCACTGCCAAAGCAAAAGAACTCATGACCTGTTGTTTGCGTACATGAAGTATTGCCGAGGTGAGGGAGAGACTTACATCAGGATTGGCAGCAAGTTCTTTTCTCAATATGAAATTGGAGGGTGCAAGCGTCAGTTTTATATCCACTTTAACATTGGGCGGCAGCCATTGGGGTATATTAAATATTTCATGATATATTTTTCCAACTAGATGTAATTCACTAGTTGTAGCATTTTTAAGTGCATCTGTACTATCAGTATTAGTAATATATTCATATCCATTGGAGATGCCTCTCAATTCCTTGTATGACTGGGTGTCATCAGCATGAATTGTATATAGCTTGTATAATTTGAGAGATTGTTGCTTGTGCTCACCAGCGTGCCATCGATGTAGACACTAATTTGACGAAATAGATTATGTAATATACAATTTTCATAGGATATTCCATCGGCCCGAATTGGCATTGTATTATCGGATTTCCGGACTTTCATTTGTAAATCTATAAATGTTGAAGACATGTCCATAAAGTAGTCTTCATTGGAATAAATTTGAAAGAGGATATTATCGGAGAGGGGTTGTTGTGGATAAAATTGTTCATAGTATCCATGCTTGACACTCACATCAACATTTTCAGCATTGAAAAGATTCAATGAGGCGGTGATTGAAGGTTGAGAATCCTTATGTGGCAGGTAGGACATCTTAAGAGAAGAAATCTAGTTTTGATCTAACAATTTTCTTCCTGGGGCTTCTTCTTCTGTTGACACTACGTGTCGGCTTTTTCCTTCTTTTCTTTGACAGGAGGGATGATGTCTTTCGTTTCCGACCTGAGTGGAGACTGATGAGTGATGCATTGTTTCTTGACCTTTTTAAGCCTTTACCATTTTGTTTTAGTTGCTCACCAAGGATTCGCGCACTGGACCTAAGATTTTCCGAAGCACTTTTTTTAAAATCCTTGCCAGAGCCCCAATCGTAGAGTGTAGAGGATGCAAAATCTGTCGCAGCCGGTACAAGATATTTTCTAGCCAGTGGTAGTGAAGAGCGAAAGAGCTTAGCAAACCAACTGCCAAGACGTTAGCCAGACATTGACGAGCAACCCTTGTAATAGTCATTCCATTGCCCTGTTGTCTTGGTCCAAGAGTATTAACATAGCAGTCAATATCAGGACAAGTGAATACCACTTTTTTATTAGACATCTTATTGAACGATGGGACGAAAATGGCAAGTAATCACAGCCAAACCTTTTGAAATTGCTATGGGATCACCCAATTCGGTTCTTAGTGTTAACTGACAGAGTTCCAAATAGGAAGTGTTTACGGGAATATACTGAAGATGCTTTATGTTGTAGTGGTGAATATGTTCTTGATTGGTTTTTCGTTCAAGAACTCGTAGGAGGGGAACATTTGAATTACCAACCCGAGATGTTTCCACAAATGAGGCGTAGAGAAATATACAAGTGTCTGTGGAGAAGGCAGGTGGGTAGTCAGCAAAAATGAAATTAGTGTTTCCGGCACTTTTACCATTGATTATATTGAGCTTAAAGCCAAGAACATCCTTTAGGTTATCATTGAGAATAACCTTTTCATCGGCAATAGGTGAACTAATGTAGATCTTACCCTCCTCCTTTTGAATAGTTGAAATGAAAAGTTCCTTTTTTACGAGCGGAAATTCTTTTATTAATAGAACGACATAAATCATTCATACAGGTGAGTTTCCTCGTAGGGCAATTCAATATATGGATAATTCATCCAATTGATTTTTTGAATTTGTTCTTGATCACTTGAGGATGGTGGTGGCGGCCAATCATAGGGTCTAATTTTTATATCATATTTACGATCTTTTCTCAGGATGTCGTAGGTATTTTTGAGAATACAGTCGACAAGAGCCACTTCATGCTTTCCGTTGTCGAATTTGATGGTGGGGGAGAGTTTCTTCCAAAAATCACTTGTTCTATTCAAGTCATTGTAGAGAGGATCGGAAACATTGGACATGAAATTCACATAGAAATCATTGGGCATTGTCAATATCTTCAGCACTGACCCAAGAATCAAAATCTTAGTTGTATCCTAGCCAGTGAACAAGCAACTGTCTCTTGCCCCTACGAGTACGACTCTTTAATATCTTTTCAATTTGATAAATTTCACTAGTGTTTCTAACTTTTTACAGTTCATATTCATAAAAACCGCCGAGAATATCATCATCTTTGGTGTCTCGCAGTCGATATGTCGTGGGCTCGGTGTCCAGGATTTTGGACACTTTAAAAAGTTCAGTGCTCCATAAATAATTCCCCTTTTCAAAAATATTGGTGGTTCTATTAATTCGAACAGTATCACCAACATTGAATTTCTTCTTCACATTTTTTTTTCTTTTTCACCATTGGAATATTGCTTTAGAAAAGCATCAAATGTATTTTCATTGTAGTGAACATCCCGAGGGCTTGAGTTGGACAGAGATCGATGAGGTCGATGGTTGTATATCTGCATGATTTTATCTAAATCATGAATAAAAGCCGATGTATTTTTCAGGGTACAATATCTTGAAATTAATAGACGAATCGTTCTTATTAATCGTTCAGCCAATGCAGCCTTTATCGGGCTGTGACTATGATAAAGTGTTGTATTATATTTCAATAGAACCTTTTGCACATGGGGATTAACAAATTCACTGCCAAGATCCGATTGAATTTTTCTATATGAATCCTGCCCAAGAATACTTTCAATGGCCTGAGCAACTTCAACACCTCTCTTTGATCACAGTGGAATGGCAAAGGCATAACGACTAAAGACACTGATTGCCACCAGAATATATTTGTAGGGTGCATTGTGACGCCGTTGAACTGCATCTAAAATTAAAAGATCCGTTTGCATTATATGCAGAGGGAAAAAGGCTTTAGTTTGTCGATATGTTTGCTGTGAAGCCTGTGATTCCGATGCAGTATGTAACTCGGTTCATTCTCTAGATACTCTTTTGCTTTTTTTCAATGTGGTGCCGGAGACAACTTTAGAAAGCGTTTTGGGAGAACTTAAACTTCCCGCTTCACCAATATTTTCATAGACACCTTTCAGAACTTCATCCATTTTGAACGCAAGTACGTAGTGTAATGTCCACTCCCCTTTTATACACTGGAGGGTGAATCAATTCGTCTTCGCTTTTGACTAGCATCCACAGGTGTTGTAAAATCATTACTGCTGCTGATAGTATTTTCAAATATTGAATCTTCTTCTTCTTTTTTAAATGGTGGTGTTCGTGTTGTTGGAGGACTATATTCTCTTAGTTTTTTTAGAATTTGCTTATTGCCAATAAGACTTTTGGGAAAGTTTGATACACTTAGAAAGGTGTATAGATTATTGTCAAAGGATAAAAGTCCTTTACGATTCGTCACCATATCACAAATTAAATCAACTAGATTATAACTTTTTCCCTGAATTATAATTCGTTTCCCTGTGCTATCGACTTGAACTTGATCAGCAGTTTCCAACATGAGATAAGATAATACTCTTTTACTCTGTTCTCGATAGGTCACTGGCAATAGGTTTCCAATTTTCGATACAATTGAATTCAATTCCTTCTCCTTTGAATGTGCAGAATCTTGAGGAGATGTTTTGTTTAGAGGGATCGGTAACAGTGGCGACGGTGGGTCTCTCACGATAAGGTTTATGTTTGGCCAAATGTCGCAATGAATCTTGAAGTAAAAGCAGTTTTTTTTGTCATCGGCAATATTCTCATCATTAATGAATTTGCTTAGATTGTCTTCAAAATGTTCGACGGGCGAGAGGACAAGTTCAAATGGTGTCAATTTATAGGGTTTTGCCATTCTCTAGAGAAAACTGTTTACAAGTCCTGCAATTATTGGCAGTAAAAGTGTGAAAAAGCTACCGCCCGCTTGAAGGAGCCGTTTTTTCTTTTAAAAATTTTCCCCTTGTTTTTACAAGCCAAGGCGCGTACAGTGGAACGATGTGGCTTTGTCTGTTGTCTAACACCTTCTGGCAGTTGAACATTGCCCTCAGTTAAATTTAAACAAAGTTCAGATATTAGATTAATGAAATCATTGTCAACACCATGTTTCAGTATGGCCTTCCTAAGCAAGGGTTTTGAAGTGCTTAAAACGGGAAAATAAATGCCGTTGTTCGTGTAGTTTCTTCAGTGTCATAATGGCAACTAATAGCCTTTTCTACTGTTCACCGGAAGATATACTGTAATTTCATGTTGAAATTGTCGGTGACTACAAGTAGATCCTCAGGTGTTCTCTGATTAAGATCCAGCAAAATGTAACCGTAGGGCTTGCTAGTCGCCTGAGTGTATGCTGACAACAGAAATTTAGGGGCGCCGGGGTATATCTGTTTATTGAGAGTTATGAGCGAGCTAGAATCACGAACAACTCGATAGATAATATAGATGGTGCAATTCAAAGCAAGGGTTCGCATACATTTGCTCTGATGAAACAGATTGTGTAGAACTAGGGTTATGGAAATGTGTTCATGGTGGGAGCGAACAGTGAACAGTTGTAGCATTTCCTGTGAGAACTGTTCAATGGAATCAGCCAAATCATCAATAATCAGCCAAGAGTTTGATTCAATACTATTGAAAACATCAAGTCCCCGTATGAATTGTATTGGTATGGTTGTGGCAATTGCTTTTATTTGATCATAGGACTCCTGCCCAAATACTATAGCAATAGTAGATTTTTTTCGGTTTTTCCAAAAACATTTTATCGCAATTTTTAATTATTCTAGCTAAAAGTTTTGTTTTCCCCGACATTGAGGGAGCACACAGAAACGACCTGAAGGGTGTTTTAAATTGATACATGTTGCTGCTGCTGCTGTTGACAACAGTTGGACTACAACTAACTGTAAATCATACGTGTCCAATGAATAAGTAGTAGTAGTAGTAGCAATAATTTTCCCCTAGATCTATCTAGTACTGGTTAACAACAAAAAAACAATATTTCATGGCAGCATTTATTTTATTCAACATGAAAACAAATATTTGTTCAACGTGAACTGCAACGATAAGAATAACACTTGTTCAACAAGAACAGTTGACAACAATATTTCATGGCAGCATTTATTTCGGCAACATGAAAACTCTATTTGTTCAACATGAACAACAACGATAAAAATGACACTTTATGTACAACATAAAAATAAAAAACACTTTTTGTCCATGAAGAGCAATACTTATTGTCTTTAAAAAACACTTTTTGTCCATCAACACTTTTCTGTACAACAACAAATTGTCTTTAAACACTTTTCTGTACAAAACATGAGCACTTGAAAACAACACTTGAAAATTGAACTAGCACAGTTGAACATTATGAATTTAAAAGGGCCCCCCACCCCTCAGGGCCGCGGGACCGAAGGCCGGCCGCTGGCGGGACCCCCCACCCCCCGGGAGCTGCGGGCGGGACCCCTCACCCCCCGGGGCCGGCTGCGGGAAGGGCCCCCTACCCCCCGGGAACCGCGGTGGAAAAACAGTACAATAGTTGTCGTCACTGCTGCTACAGGTTAGTTGAGGTTGGGTTAGTTGGGTAAGTTAATTTATGAAGGGGTTGGTGGTGGTTGTTAGTTAATTTATGAAGGGGTTGGTGGTGGGTTAGTTAATTTATGAACGGGTTGGTGGTGGTTAGTTGATTAGTCAGGTTAGGTTAATTTATCCAGACCAAGTTGATTGCGATAGTCTATGTATTCAACTCGGTCTGAAATACGGTAGTGGCTATGAGGCAGGACACTCACACCATTCTCGAGCACATAGACTTTGTCAGATATACATGACATTGCATTCTTTTCCACTCTCACAGTATAATTTCTATACTGTAGAGAGCGAATTGCAAGCACTTGTGCTCTCGGCACTAGGCTACTTTCTACAAAGTCTCTGTACACGCTCATGTTAAAATTGCTCTTTACAAAATGTGTAGGCACCCCTTTACACGCCTTCTTTTCATCCCCACTATGAGTTTTAACGCAATAAACTTTAGGACCCGGGAACACCCCCCTGGATATCAAATCACTCCCCGTCTCTGATTTTAACATTAATAGTTGGTTGGGGGCTTGACGTTTCACCAACTCGGGGTAGAGTGATGGATTCCAGTTGGTGAAATCCATCCGCGAGCTGATGTGTTCCCCCTTTTCTAGATCACCCAATAAATCTTCGGTCCCATTTACCTTTAACAGCAGAGAATCTGTATCCCCATAGTAAACTTGAACCTCCCCCTCCCGTGGCCATTGCACCTTGCACATATTGTAAAAGAACGACAACATGAGCTTTTTTGGAAATTTCCATTACTGAACTGCCGCCCGCTATATTCTTGTTCAGTACCACATTTCGCTTTCGCCTGTGTAGAAGAACCATGCCAGTCTCTATGCTCGTGAACGATGTAAAATTAGGATCGGCGATAATTCGTGCACACTCTAGAGGGTCAGTCACGACGTCACAGCGAGATCTATTACGTGCGCTTTCACACATTTTGCCAAACGCTAAATTTAGGATGAGTTTATACATTTCCTTCTCCACCTTTGAGTTTGCCCTAGAGCGTTTATCGACAAAAGTGTCGATAAACGTCTTTAAATATGATCGCTGATCGAACTGCAGGACCCTGTGTATTTTGGTGATCTTGAAACCATTGTTCACCATCCAGCGCAAAAGCACATGGTGAAAAACGATATTCTCCTTAGGGTCCAAATCAGCAATCAGTTTCTGTTTGGAGGGAGTCCAGTGCATCCCCATATCCTCAACCAATGATCATTGTAGGGGCTCAATGAGTCCCTGCTCACGGGTTGATTGATACAGGGAAAAACAAAATCTTTGACAGAGTCGTGAAGCGCCAGCTGAACGTGACCGTTTTTTTTTACATTGTCCTCGACGGTGGTAATGTCGGGGAACTCACAAGGATTCTCAAGCCTTTGATAGTTCCCACACGGCAAAGAGTAGTGAGACATTGCCGAGGGGTACAATGAGTTCATGTCCAAGAACACTGCATTTGACTTTGCACCGCTGTTTTGTCCGCTCGGATCGGTTGACAAGACGCGGTCCCTATGAAAAACATACCCTCCCCTCATTGAACGCTCTACAAAAAGGTGTTGATCTACATCGGTGATTAGGCCTATTACCTCCCTACTAATTTTTAAAATGAAATCCATCACCAAATGGGGTGTGGAAAAATAATAGCCTATATCTAACCCGAACTCTGAATCGATTTGGTCTGTGTTCTTACAGACTACATCCAACAGAGTTAAAACGTCACTGGCCAAGTACAGTCTACAATAATCCCACCCATTTTTACAATCCCCCTTAGACCACACCTTCTTGGCAAACTCATATTCCTCGGCTGTGCATTCACTGCTGGTCAGTGAATTGTAAAAAGCTTTAATTGGAGGTAGTTTCACCTTGCTTAAGCGAGCGCCAGAACAGTAATAATCGTATGCATATATACCTTTGCAGGTCAACAGATCATACATTTCACTGTCTGGAAAGTGCTGTTTAAACAAGGGAAAGCTATCAAAATTGTCGCTTTTCTGCACTTGAATCAATTGACTCAATGCCTTTGGGAAAAAAAAACTAAAAGAATCTAAAAACCTGATTTTATTCCAACACGTATGCCCATTATCCACTGCCTGCCATTTCAGCTCGAGAAGCAACAACTTCTCGGCCGATTTCGGAATAATGTAACAGGTAAATGAATTGTTTACCCATGGACTATCTACTCCCCCTCCCTCCCTGTGCATAGGTGCCAATGCCGGTAAAATAAATTTTAAATCATATTTTGAGTTGTGGATAAAAACAGGGATAAAAAACTGTTGGCTAACATTTAAGTTACAGGATTGATGCGCAA
The DNA here is from genome assembly GCA_027921565.1 of Artemia sinica. Classification (NCBI taxonomy): domain Eukaryota; kingdom Metazoa; phylum Arthropoda; class Branchiopoda; order Anostraca; family Artemiidae; genus Artemia; species Artemia sinica. Next base: position 28,261,791 of record CM051275.1, read on the forward strand.
CCCCTCTAAAATTACTACCCCCAGAAGATATTTCCTGCCACAAATGATGATGGTCTCTGACTTTCCCCCTCCCACCACCACCTCTTTTCCCTTTAGTCCCCTTATCCTCCTCTACAAACTCCCCCTTACAAACCCAACATATTTTTGATCTTTAATCGCGAGACGATCCTCTGCAGACAAAACCATTGGGTAATGGGTATTTCTCAAACGAGAAATAGCACCATTAGCCGTGCCAATTAGTTTAGTCAATGCCTTGACCATACACTCGTCCCCCTCATCCAACGTTTCTACTATTTCGAACAACCGCATGGTGTTAGAACTGTCTCTTTGCGCATGAGCATAGGACACTGCAATAGCCTGATGTTCTTTGACTCGGTTTGGAAATTGGGGATCATTCACCTCCACCAGCTTAGCTTCACAGTCCAAAGATATTTTGTTGCACTGGAGGAGGGTGTTCTGGAAATTTTTAAAGCGTAAAATGGCCCTATCCCCTGAAACCGTTTCCACTGTCTGGTAGCCATGCCGTCTACAATGCCTTATATGATCCCGTAGTTTTATATCACTACGAAATTGTGACAGGCATGTCGGACAGTAGAAACTGGTCCCTATGCTTACCACCCCCCAGAACTCTACTGATGTCTGTAATAGGATTAAAATGGCCAATTGCATTCGGTTCACTAGGTGGTGTGTACAACAACCAAACCCAGTGTCTGACCAAATAAATTGACGGGCCCCTTACAGGGAAGACCACCCCTTCTTTTTTAAACGAACCCCATCTTCAAATTCAGTTTCATACTGGACCACAGTAACGCCGATATTTAAATGGGTATTAGCCCTTTCAAAAATATCAATAGATCGTAGCGTTACTGGGTATTTTCCTTCTAAACAAGAGAAATCTACAATGGGGAAATTGGACCCTTCCTTCCCATGTACAGCCCAATCGTCTAAATTCGTCTTGGTAGCGTCATCTGCTAGAGGCTGAAATGCTGATATGAGGAAAGCATATCTGAAACATTTTTGACCTGTTTCAAAACAGATCCGCTGGACACCACGACAACCTACTAGATCTGGATTATAATTTAAAACTATTGACATCCCAGACCCTGCCCCCCCCCTCTTAAAATAAAATCTTTCTTAAATTTACAAATATTAACGCTTAAATTTTCAATAAATAAAAACTACAGACCCACTACCGTTTTCGTTAAAGTTCTCAAGATGCGCTATAATTTGACCTACCCACTCCATGAAAACACCCTCAAAATTTTCTAAATTCGGATAAATCAAACGCATCTCGGAATGTACATAATGATAATAAACTTCACTTTTACCCTCATTTAAATAAACACCTTTAAAACAATAGAAACCTTAATTGAATCCCTACCCCCCCCCCCCCCCACAATTGAATCTGGTTCTCCAGCAGTGCACAAATTTTATCTACATAGTCATGCACAATTTGTATGGGATCAAACACAAATTTTCCCCCCATAAGTGAATTAAATGGGTCCCCAAAAGTCGCAGTGTAAACAACTATTGCATTTAAAATTGTGTTGGACAATTGAAAATCGGGAAAAGTCGTAAATTGGTCATTACCCCCCTCCCCCCTCTTGTATATCATCAACACTCCCTCCCCCAAGTTGTTCAACAATATTTGGGGTATGCGAATGTTCCACTTCAGTTGTTTGAAGTGGATTCGTTATGGTATCGGAGGATGGAGGAGGAGGAGGAGGAGGGGTTCCCCGTTAATTCGTTTGTGAAATCATTTAAAAGCTGTGGTGTATTTGGGCTCAAGTCCCCCTGCCACACTGCGCTATAATCCACATTAAAAAGAAAATCTTTTAAAAAATCATCAATATTATCACGTATTTGCTCCACCGATGCGTCCTCTCCTTCACCAGCTGATGAGGACGATGGTGACAATGAATAAGGGACCAATGGTCGTCCAACCTATAAATGAAAATTAGCTTATTTTCAAAGTGTTCAAATCATCCCTACTGTTTTTAAAATTTGGATTATTATTTAAAACGCGCTTAGTAGTAGTAGCAGTATGTGCTTAGTAGCATTTGGTTAATTCAACTGAAATTTCCAAAATATCAAACTTAATATAAGATATTTACAATCTAAAACGTCGCTTTGCATAAAAATTGACAATTTGATTTTGTTCAAACAACTCCACCCCCCATCAATTTCCACTATTTAATGCTCCCCCCCTCCGAGCCGGCCATCGCGGCACTTCCCCGGCCCGCAGCGCTTCCCGCAGCGCTTCTCGGGGCCCGCGGCGCTTCCCGGCCGCTACGGTGCAAAAAGCTATCTTTTTCTCAGCGAATTCTCGGCCCCATACCCGTTCACCAACGCGTGAAGAAACAGTTTTTTTTTTCACTTTACAATGAGGCGGTGATAGAATTGTGGCATGTCCGCCCCCCCCCCCCCTTTCACCAATGTCCTAATATATTTGTTAGACCTTAATTTGAAAATAACGAGATTTCATCGGTTCTCCAGCAAATAGAGATTGCATAGGCATGTGCTTAATAAATTGCAATTGTCTGCATGAAACCGTTTTAATTTGACAGGAGAAAAATACCCCCCCCCCTTTCAGCAATGTCATAAATAGCAATTTTTATTTTTGGGAATATAACTTGTTTCGCTCTTACATAGAATTCCAATGTCCTAAATATCTAACTCTAATTTTGCAAAACAATTCCGCTATTTTCAGAAATAAACACAGAATTACGTAAAAGCATTGAAATCCTAGACTTGGCCTAACCACTAACCGCTAATGATAGAACAAAACAGGAAAAGGGGTGAAACAGATCTATTTATATGCTTGTGCGGAGCTTTAAGCCAAAGATTTAAAACAATAATATTCAATTGTGAAAAATAGCATTTTGAGTTTCATAGTGGTGAGAGATAGCAGTAAAAACTAGAAAATTACCTAAAAATATTATTATGAGATATCGAAGCGATAGCAACAGAGAAAATAGCAAAGATTAGAAAAAAAGAGCAGTTTCTTTGCAAAAAAAATACATTATATTTAGATATCTCCGAGGGAGGGGGGAGCAGAGAAATTAAAAACAATGGTTGGGGGCGAGAGGTTAATATTTTAATATCTCTGAGATACACTTTTACACAGTGTTGAAAAATAGTGAAAGGAAAAGACTAAAAAAACATTGGAAGAAATAGATATATATTTTCTATAACTAGAGGTATAAAAATGCTCACATTTGCAAATCCTGACTGCACTTGGGTGCCAGATGGTCCGGGTAGCGCGAGTTGGAGGGCAACCTCATGATCTTGTTCAGATTAGCCAGCAATGTCACAGGGCTGTGCAGCCGGGGCAGCTCCTGAGACCCCTGAAAAAGCATGATGAGAGACAACCTCATGATCTTGCGTAGGTGGGGCTTCGGCATTGTAGTTATCCGCCCACTCTCTCTTTAACTTTCTGACAGGCTGCATTGGGGCTGCCTCACCCTCTTTTGCTCTCTTAGATGGAGGGGGCACACATTCTTCACAATTGGCCTAAAAAGAGAGAAAAAAGTTTAGTATCGAAAATAATTTCCCCCTTTTTTTACAGAAAGAAAATTAGTACCTCATCCATATAATTTTGTCTAGAAAAGCATTTATCACTAAGAAAGCAAAACGTAAAAAAATTTCGTGAAATATGCTAGTCGCATCCTTTGAATCTGAGAAAGATGAATTACGGCTCACTGAGCCGTTCAAAAAATTCAGCCTATAAAAGTCGGCCTAGTTTGTTTCTAAGCTGTTTGAAGAAAATCCCCCCTAATACTAAACGTGAAAATGGGAATATTTAGTCTTTACTTATTTAGCCAAACATCGAAGCATTGATCTAAGCTATGGTTCTTTTTTCAGTTATCCAATAAATAAAAACATGTTTTTAGTCGCATCCTTTTTGAATCTGTGAAACCATTGGAAACTAAACTGCTAACGCTAACGAACAGGAAGTGCTTTAAAAAGGGTCAGAGCTAATTATAGGCCTTTCGCTGGAGCCTTGTGTCAAACCAGTGCGGGTTAATAACAACAGCGACGGATGTCTCAGTTAGAGAAATGATTACAATAGAGAAAAGTCTAAATTTATCGAGAAAGATAATTATTTCTATTTGCGAGAATTTTGTTTGTAAAACAATGGGGGATGGGTTAGGTTTTGAGGGTAAAAAGAACATATTTTATGTTTTCTATCGAGTATAAAGATTGCATAGTGATGTTTGTATTAGTGTGGGAGGGGGTAGGGGATTTACCTGAATATACTGGAGGGTGACCAAGGAAAATAATTTTATTTTGAAAATAAAAAATGTACTCACATTGCTAATTGTGGCTGTCAAGGCTTCAACCTCATCAATAATATTAAGTGTTATAATCCATTGTGTCACAATACTTTCTGATAATTTAATCACAATGCATGTCCGTTATATACGAAATCTCAAAGGGCGAATTGTTATGTAATGGGGAAACCATATGTAACCAGCCCTCTGATTGGCTGAGAAGGGGAGTGTAACCGACTCGCTGATTGACTGAGAAGGAAACACGTGATCTAAGTGTTTCCTATTTCTGGACACCTTGACATTCGCCTCGAGCGTACACTTACAAGAACAACAACAAATAAATTGACCTTGGAAAAAAGAGGTCATTGACCCCATTAACCACGTGTTCTCCCTAGGGAGTCTATGCCCATATATGGTGTTCTCGTGGGAGTAGCACCTCCCTCTCTACTATACTCTTACTTCACAAACTAATCATGACGTGTCCTTTTAAGAACCAAAACGAGAGTCAGTTATTGGACTGAGCCATTGTGCAGAAGTGACACCAAATTAAACGTAAAAAAATAAAGAAAATCCTAAAATGGATTGTTTTTTATCTTAAAAGGGATTGATCCTAAAAGGGATTGAATCAAATTATAGAATATTTTGATTCTATAAAAAGTGTCCTTCATTGGTTCGATTTTACTGCACCCAAAACTCCTATATTATTTTGTGTTTTCAGTAAAGAGCTAGTTTTTTATAATCCTAAAAGCATAGGGAAACATAATTAGTTGGCTTATTTATACTAGTTATATTGATATATATTAAATAGGCCGTGAAGTAATAATTTTGGTCCGTTTTAAGTTTCAACTTCGCTCTTTACTTCCCTCAGAAAAACTTCGTTTTTTTAAATTAATCTTTGTTCGTTTTCAATTTAATGCAGAAACAACGCTGCCATGATCTTTTTTATTTATACGGAATAATGTACGCTCGTTTTAAGTTTTAATGTCACTTCTTAGTTTCAGTTGAAAATATTCGCAAATATGACCTATGATGCAAGTGAACATACCACTCGATGCCTATTTTTTAGGTTTCTTCCGAATATAGTAATTGTTTTTGGCGCGAAAATCAATTTTAAACCCTTATGAAGGGAGCCTGTAACCACTCTGCATCCTATTTACCATCCTACCTCTTTTTATTGTTTTTTATATAAATTGTTTTTCCATTTTTCTTTCCCTACTCAGCTTATCAAAAACTTGCATTTCCCCTTTAAATCAAAGAACAGTATATTTCCGCTATTCGCCGAAACTGTTGATAAAATAGCAGAAAACACTCCCTAGAGAATATGGAGAAAGTAGGTCACATTTAGACGTTTAGCAATTAGCACTGAAAATATTTCCTAGAATACAATATTTCTTATGCCATATAAGAACACCGAATTTGCAACAATTCATCATTCATATTTTGAACTAGCTCATATTCACTAAGTATATACATTGAAGAAATAATGAATTCCATGGATTCAACGAGTGATTTCCAACAAATAATTATAAGTCTGTTATTATTTTCCTCAGGTTGTGGAATGAAAAATATTTATATTGATAGCTTGTTCTATTCAAATATTTGATCATATTTCATCTAAGGCAGCCACTGATGCCATAAAGAACTGCCCTTCTCTCTGAAGAAATAAAATTTCAAACAAAATATCATTCAAACCATTGAATATAATAAGAAATCACTAATATCCTAATGAATGGAGTGTGCAGGAGAAGCAGGTTTGCCACTCCTAGTGATTTATCACTATTTCTAGTGATTTTTTATGTTGCCAAGGGATTTTTTTCTAGCTAGTGATTTTCGTTCTAAAACTAGTGAATTTTACCTAAATCTAGTGATTTTTCACGATATAGCGTGTATATTCATGATTCAATTGAATAAATGATACAACAAGCTAACTATTAAAAAAAAAACACACAAAATAGTGATTCACTACAGTTCCTAATATGTTCCAGAGTAACGTTTATGCAAATATACCGCTTTGAAACTTCCGATTTCCACTATATGTCCATATCAGACATGACCCAGAGCATTATCATCAAGATAGTATGCGAACTAGCTAATCGTAAAATTGCAAAAAATGTTCAATATTTACTATTTTACAACATTTGCTCAGGCCAAATTTTTGTCTTCATAATATTTATGTTGTTTTTTTTTCTCTGTAATATATCAGTTTTAAATTAGATTTTCTTTTGTTGAAACCTTTGAAAGTGGAGTGAATGGTGGATATTAATACACCCTCTACATCTTCAAGTAGAACAGAAGGGAGTAATTGAAAAATAAGATGGTAGGTAGCCTATATATTAAATTCAATTTACTAATAAAAAAAAAGATATCATTGAAAAAGAAAATAGGACTTAGTGCTTTTTATAATAGGATTTGTAATATAAATAGATAGATTAAATTAATTTATTGTAGTTTGATGATTGAAGTCGGTTGGGAGTAAGGGGAGGGTATCTACTCTTGGAATGGTCTAATGATTTTAATTTCTACTGCTAATATCTAATCCAAATTCCAGTAATTCTCCAAATCCTCTTTTTTGTAACTGAAACACCTAATAAACAGAGATAACGTCCTATTCTATAAGTTTTTGGATTTATGTGCTAATATATCAAACAGTTTGTGTTAACGAACTGTGAGAATAGAGCTACAAGGGTCAATAGTAAAAGAAATTCTAGAAACGGAACTTTGACATAAATCAATATATCATCGGCTCATTAAGTTGATTCCAAATAAATCAGATTCATTAAGCTTAGTTTTACCCATAAAAGGCTAAGAAACTGTGAAAATTTGCATGATTGTTGAAAGAGGGAGGAAACAGCCAATAAAAGTGAAGGAATTTTAATTAAAATCAAACCATTAGATTTGGTGTATCAGAAGGCCCTACTGTAGAGGTTCCAGCCCATATCTGCAAAAGCATCGAATTTTGTATTATTTGCCAGAAGAAAAAATCACGGATGCTTGTTATTTCCTTTTTTCCCAGAATTATTGTATCGAAACAGCGGTTCTAGAACATCGGGAGAGGGCTCATTTGAACGGAAATTAAAATTTCTGGTGTCGCTTTTATTTTACCAAATAGATCGAACGGCTAATAGCCACCCTCGCACGTCCTTTTTTCCCCAAAAATTGTTCGATCAATAGTTTCAGATAGCCATTTTGTTTAGCATAGTTGAAAGGTTCGGAAACTATACCTTTATATTTCTTGGGTCTTGGGATGAAAGAAGGCTAAGGATAATGAACGTTCTATGAAAATCAGTTTCATACCCACAAAGACAAAAAGGGTGACAGAATGGATTGGACTTGTACAACTTGGGCTATATATTTGCACATTAGGGGGGGGGGGGTCACTTTACCACCACACCTCCCTAATTTGCAACTGTATAGCCCAAATTATATTATTATTATATAAACTAAAGTGTTATTTTCTTCATTATATTTTGGCATATTTCATTAGTATTAACGTAACTTAACTTTTTGGGTGTGTTCCGTATAATTAACAAGTGCCTCTTTATTTTTAAGAACCAATAAGACCGATGCTTATTGAAATTTGTGAAGAGTGGGACACACACATTTTTTTTCCATTGAATTATAGTAAGGCCATTTCCAACATTGTCGCTGGTGTCCCTGTAATTATACTAGCTCAAATAGAGTAAAAAGAAAAGCGGATTCTAATTTTTTGGGGGGAAAAACTGGAGTTTTGGATCGACAAGGAAAAAAAAATAAAAAGAAAAAGCGAATATTTCGATTAGATCACCGATAACCAATTTTCAGTGATCGGAGCATAAGCTAAGGGTACCGATTCGGGAACAGGGAGGAAGCAAGGACTTTGTTCCATTCTCCGCATAAAGATGCAAAAAGGCATTTCTCATAATTTCAAGGGTGTTTTTCGCTTGAGCAAAAAACATCCAACTAAAGGTATATTTTTCAACATCTAGGGTGTAATTTCACCCCCTTCCTGTATGTGGCCTGCATAGAACATGGTAATGAAACAAAACAATTATAAATTACAATGATAAAGAATATTATAATTTTAGTGATTTCTAGTGATTTCTGGTCAATAATCTAGTGATTTATGTGCGGGTTCAGTGATTTTTTTCACGAATCTAGTGATTTTTTTCTCGCCGGATGGCAACCCTGAGGATAAGAGGCTTTGGGTTTCAGCCCTCACACACAATTATAAATTAACAATAAAGTATAAGCCAATTTATATATTTATAATGTACAAATCTTTGCTTTTGTTGCAAGCAAGGGCATCGTTTGGGGGCGGATAGAGGAAGTTCCCGTCCCAATAATTTGGAGGAAAAACTATTATAGAGCCCATGTCTATTGCCTATACGAATAGGGACCCTTCGTGCCTCTCTTCAGTAAAAATGTTGGAGCTAAGCCTCTGGTTGCAAGTTACAGCTGTGGTTTCGGCACAATTGATATAGCCTATTTACAGTGAAACCCTTTGAGAAATAGCACAAAAAGTGCCATTTTAGTGTCATATCTCTTACTAGGTTGCTAGCTACCGCTGCAACCCGGATGGCACTTGCAGATGGCAGAATTTATAAAAAGTACGTAGATATGAGAAACAGCTCTGAATGAGCCATTAAGAATCTCTCTATGATGTTGTAGTAGCCCGCTAGACCTGTTGATAAAAAACAAAAAAAAAAAAAAAAAAAAAAAAAAAAAAAAAAAAAAAAAAAAAAAAAAAAAAAAAAAAAAAAAAAAAAAAACGGGAGACAGATCAGTGCTACCCCCGATGCAAAAAAGTGATTCTCCTTCTTGTTCAGGGAGGGGGACTGTAACTTACCTGTAAAAGGTTTTAACCACTTTGATTCCAATGGTACACTTTCCATTTTGATCTGACGCCATTTTGAGGGGTTTGAGGCTTTTTTTTCGAAAATCACCATAAATTTCTTTTCGCAATAAACTTTTACTTTTAAGACAAGCCGAAATAATAGTTAACATTCCTGAGTCAGTGTCAGAAGGGAATTTTTTTTCACCAGACAGTTTTTTTCAAAACGTGTTTTTTAACTTTTGGCTACTATGGGCTGTGGTTCGCTCTTTACTAGGTTGCAGCTGCCGCTGCAACCATGATACTTGCCGGGACATGCTTCAAAACAATGAGCCTAGAAAATGACTGAACAAAAAACAACAGTGGATACCGATATTCCATATACGATAAATGCGATACCAATACGCACAATACCGATACGCACGATATCGATACGCCCGATACCACATACAGCCCTTCCCCAGGGACTAAGGAGGGCCATATCATCATCAAAACCACATTTATTGGACCTTTGAACTATGTTAAACAAAATGGCTATCTCAAAATTTTATAGGACTTGTTGGGGGGGAGGGGACCTGTAAGGAGGGGGACCATTTGCCCTACAATCTTTTTGGTCAATTAAAAAGGGCACTTAAAAATTTAATTCGCTTTCCATTGAGCTATTACACACCTCTCTTTGATGCTCTGGCCGCCCCCTAGCCCCTCTAGAAAAAAAAGGAAAAAAAGGGAGACAGATCAGTGCTACCCATGCAAAAAAGTCATTTCCCTTGGTTTTCAAGGTGGGGGACTGTAATTATGCTACAAAAGGTTTTCGACCATGCTGATTCAATGGTGCAATTTTTATTTGACGCCATTGTCAAGGGGTTTCAGGCTCTTTTTCGAAATCACCAAAAATTTCTTTTCGCAATAAACTTTTACTTCTAAGATTAACGGAAACAATAATTACCATTCCTGATTCAATGTCGACTGACAATTTTTTCTCACTAGAAAGTTTTTTTTGAAAACACATTTTTCAACTTTTGATTACTATGGAAGGTGGTTCGCTCTTTACTAGGTTGCAGCTGCCGCTGCAACCATGATAGAAAATTGGAAATAAAAGAATCAGTCATTTAAACCGTCTGCGTAAAATTATGATGACCTCAAACTTTTATCATAGGCAGCTCAATAGCGCTGCCTAAGTAAAGAACGATGTTGGTTCAATGTTTTACTTATCCTTTTTTTTTCTTGGTTTTAGACCAGGGCACTTCGTATCGAAAGAGTTGTCGTAGAAACTTTGAAAAGGGCTCATTCAATTGGAAATTGGAGTTGCTTGTGCTCTTTTTAATATTCGAAAGTGATTGGAAGGCAACTAACACCCCTTCCATGCCCACCATTTCCATAACCACATCCAATCAAAATTTTAAGATAGCCATTTTGTTCAGCGTAGTTTATTTCCAGATAGAAATTATGTTTTTGAGGAGGAAACTCCCCCAAAACCTTCAGGGCAAGGGTTTTTAAGTTATCCCCTGGGGGCATATAAGGTTTCTATAGAAGGCATTGTCGTAGAAACTTCAAAAAAGGCTCATTTGATTGGGAAATTCAAAGGGCTAGTGCCCTTAATAGTCGAAAGTAATTGGAGAGCAACTACCCCCGCCACACCCATCATTCCCCCAAACACGTCTAATCAAAATTTTGAAATAGCCTGTTTGTCCAGCGTAGTTGATTTCCAGATAGAAAATATGTTTTTGAGCAGGACACTCCCCCCAACCCTCAGGGCAAGGGTTTGTAAGTTTCAGGGCAAGGGTTGTAAGTTTTTATAGAAAGCGCTGTCGTAGAAACTTCAAAAAAGGCTCGTTCGATTGGAAATTCAAAGGGCTAGTGCCCTTTTTAATAGTCGAAAGCGATTGGAGGGCAACTAGCCCCCTCTCACGGCCAGCTTTTCCCCAGACACATCCAATCAAAATATTGAGATAGCCATTTTGCTCAACGTAGTTGAAAGTTCTGGAAGTTAGGTCTTTGAGGATGATATCCCGCACCCCCCACAGCCCTCAGGGCCAGGGTTGTAAGTTATGCTCTGGGGGCATATAATTTTTTTTTATAGAAAGCGTTTTCGTAGAAACTTAAAAAAGAGCTCATTTGATTGGAAATTGAAATGGCTAGTGGCCTTTTTAATGGTCAAAAGTGATTGGAAGGCAACTAACACCCATACCACGCCCACCATTTATCCAAGTGCATCCAATCAAAATTTTGAGATAGCCATTTTGTTCAAAGTAGTTGAAAGGTCCAAAAAATTATATCTAAGAGGAAGACACTTCCCCACAGCCCTCAATGTAAGGGTTGTAAGTTATGGAGATAATTTCTTAAACCACATTGGCCTGACATCACATAAAGAAAGAAAAACGAGCAAAAATGGGGTTTTTGGCCTATAAAAACCCCATTTTTGTTCGGTTTTCTTTCTTTTTGTAAGTTATGATCTGGGGGTATATAAGGTTTTTATTGAAAGCTTTGTCGTACAAAACTTAGAAAAGAGCTCATTCTATCGGAAATTCAAAGGGCTAGTGCCCTTCTCAATAGTCGAAAGGGATTTGAGGGCAACTAACCCCCTCTCACGCCCACGTTTTTCCCCAAACACATTTAATCAAAATTTTTAGCTATTTTGCTCAACGTAGTTAAAAGTTTTAGAAATTAGGTCTTTGAGGATGAGAACCCGTTCAGAGCCCTTTGGACAAGGGTTGTAAGTTATGCCCTGGGGGCATATAAGGTTTTATAGATAGTGATGTTGCAGAAACTTCAAAAGAGCTCATTCGATTGGAAATTAGAAGGGTTTGTGCCCTTTTATTCGTCGATAGTGATTGGAGGATAGCTAACACCCCCCTCACATCCACCATTTCCCCAAACACATCCAATCAAAATTTTGAGATAGCCATTGTGTTCGACGTAGTTAAAAAGTCCGGAAATTATGTTTTTGAGGATGACACTCCCCCGAAGCCCTCAGGGCAAGGGTTGTAAGTTATGCCCTGGGGGCATATAAGGTTTTTTTAATAGAAAGCGTTGTCGTAGAAACTTCAAAAAGAATCATTCGATTGGAAATTGAAACGGTTAGTGCCCTCTTTAATAGTCGAAAGTAATTGCATTGCTAGTAACCCCCCTCTCACGCCCACCATTTTCCAAACACATCCAATCAAATTTTGAGATAGGCATTTTTGTTCAACGTAGTTGAAAGGTTCGGAAATTATGTCTTTGTGGATGACATCCCCCTTACATCCCTCAAGTCAAGGGTTGTAAGTTATGCCGTTGGGCATATAAGGTCTTTTATAGGAAGCGTTGCCGTAGAAACTTCAAAAGGGCTCATTCGATTGGAAATTGAAACGGATAGTGCCCTTTTTAATAGTTGAAAGTGATTGGATGGCAAGTAACCCCCCTCTCACGCCACTTTTTCCCCAAACACATCCAATCAAAAAATTTTGAGATAGCAATTTTCTTCAACGTAGTTGAAAGTTTTGGAAATTAGGTCTTTGAAGATGACATCCCCCCCCAGCCCTCAGGGAAGGGTTATAAGTTATGCCCTGGGGGCATGTAAGGATTTTATTTAAATTTGTCGTAGAAAGTTCAAAAGGGCTCATTCGATTGGAAATTGAAAGGGCTAGTGCCTTTTTTAATAGTTGAAAGTGATTCGAGAGCAGCTAAATCACTTTCACGCCCAACCCCCCAAACACATCCAATCAAAATTTGAGGTAGCCATTTTGTTTAACGTAGTAGAAAGTTTTTGGAAATTAGGTCTTTGAGGATGACAACCCCTTACAGCCCCCAGGGCAAGGGTTGTATTTTATGTCCTGGAGGCATATAAGCTGTTTATAGAAAGCGATGTCGTAGAAACTTCAAAAAGGGCTCATTTGATTGGAAATTGAAATGGCTAGTGACCCTTTTAATAGTCGAAAATTATTGGAAGGTCACTAACACCCCTTCTACGCCTACCTTTTATCCGAAGACATCCAATCAAAATTTTGAGATAGCCATTTTGTTCAAAGTAGTTTGAAAGGTCCGGAAATTATGTTTTGAGGATGACACCCGTTCCAGAGCCCTCAGGGCAAGGGTTGTAAGTTATGCCCTGGGGGCAAATAAGGTTTTTTTTTTGTAGAAAGCATTGTCGTACAAACTTCAAAATGGAATCGATCGATTGGAAATTGAAACGGCTAGTGCCCTTTTTAATAGTCGAAAGTGATTGGACTCAGTGATTGAACAGTGATTCAGTAAAGTGGAAATTATGTTCTGGCCTTGGGAAGGCATAGGGGTTTTGAGCCCTACTTATATTAATTTCTGCTCGTTTTGAGTTTGACTTGGTTATCTAAGTAGAAGGGCCTTATTGACTACAGAACGAACCACGTGGTTTATGGTCCAAATAAGGGCATAGCCTCCCTAGGGGGAAAGATTACGTAATGGGGTCAATGACCTCTTTTTCCAAAGGTCGATTTATTTGATGTTTCTATGTGTAATAACTCCGGGGCGAAGGTTGCACATGCGCATTGAATTCTAACGGGAACAATGTTATTGATCTAGGACTCGAGGGGGAAGTGAATTTCCGAGAACTTGATTGCGTAATCGAAGAGGAAGTGGATTTCCGAGAACTTGATTGCGTAATCGATGGGGGAAGTGAATTTCCGAGAACTTGATTGCGTAATCGAAGAGGAAGTGGATTTCCGAGAACTTGATTGCGTAATCGATGGGGGAAGTGAATTTCCGAGAACTTGATTGCGTAATCGATTGGGAAATTTATTGATACGATAACGGGAAACAGTTAGATCACGTGTTTCCTTCTCAGCCAATCAGTGAGTCGGTTACATATTAGCGGCGGTGGGAATATAAGGAACGGATTTTTGCTAGAGTTTTATTAGTCTGTCAATAGAATTCAAAGGAGTGAGAAGAAGAACAGTTTTGACTTTACTCATTTGGATATATATTTGTGATGGCGATGAGTGGAATGTTTTTACACTATTAGAAGTTGATAGTGGAGTTGATGATAATAGTACAAGAGCACCAAACATTGCGGTGGAAATTACGAAAGGATCGCGGCTTTGTCTGGAATGGATGCAGTATATGCAAGATATGTGATATCCTTGAGCAAATTTAAAATGGAGGATCAATTATGTTCGCCGCTAAAGTTGATATAGCACATGTGAATAGACTTCAATGTGCTTTAAGTGCATTGGTGAAACATATTGAAGACAATAAACAGTATCGTTAATTGTACATGCTCTGTATTATTGATGTTGTTGTTGTTGTAATTATTCAATAAAATTGTTTCGAAATCGAAAATGTTTTCTTTCTTTTCTGGTTAGGGCTAACGAATCAGGGTCAGTCTAGAGTCAGCAGTCAGAGTGAAAGGATTGAAAAATGAATAAATTTGAGAAAGAGAGAATTAGATCAAATCTAGTGTTTATGGAAAAAACATTTGATTTTGGATGATGATTTTCTCGAGTTATCTCTTAAACGCAGGATATTCTCTTGTCAGGGAACACTTGACAATATAATGAGGAGTGATTCTCCCCCATTGGACTATTGTATGAAACTTTTAAAATGTGATTCAAATGCTTATACTCAATTTATTGATATATTAATTGGAACAAGGCAGAATCATATTGTGAATATACTTTTGAAAACATTGCCAATGGATTCAATGTAGATGGCTCCCCATCATTCGAAAGAGGTAACGTTTACAAAGTTACTCCTCTCTCCCCCATTTCCCTCTCGTTGAATTTATCGAACGAAGAGGATCAGTTTCGTTTTAGCTGTGAGTGAGTTGACATCGGAAACCGAAAAATGTTCTATATATGTCCATTGTGCATGTACACTCTTGGCAGTTGGAATCAATGTGAGAATTGTACAATTATTGATGACTATAGTGAAAAGTGTAAATTATGTAATCCTTGTAAATTACATAGAGGCTATGCAGTACAAATTAAAGGATGTAAATCATGTCTTGAGGAGGTGTGTGACTCTCATCCTAGAGGACACCTGTGCTCCAATTGTCACTATTATAAATGTGATCAGTGGGAGAATACTTACCCCGCTATGATTGGAAAGAATCCTAAACGTGATTTTAGTTTATTTCTACGAGATTGGTATCGTCGTGGATTTAAATTATTCTGGGAAGAGGAATCTGGTCTACGATTCAACTGTTGGTGGTAACAAGACAATCTGGTTTCTACGTCATCGTTGTGATGACACCACCTACTATGACTATAAACCAAGTGATTTTTATTTGGCTGTGACGGAATGTGATTCACCACTTGAAAACACTGTATGTGATATTGCTTCAAATAGACAGATTGAAACTCTTGAATTTCATAATATGAATGCAAATAGTATCATTGACTATACAAAGAGATATGACAAGAGTGAAGTTACATTGTACTGTAGAAAATGCGACCCTTACTTTGCAGTCAATCAAGATCAATATACAGTGAATCCAAATGATTTACTAGCATTAGTGGTTCACGATAGTTGCCTATACATCGAAGATGAAGAAATCTAAAGTGAAGATTTAAAGACATTGTTGTATATATATTTTATTAATAAACAAATTCACAAACATTTTTTAAAGCACTTTACTCTTAGGGCACTGAAATCAATACTATATAGGTCTAAGAGGATATTTTCCACTAGAAAATCGTTCAGACGGGGATTGTCACTATAAATGTGGAGAAACTGCTTGTAAGTATAGCCACGACATCGGAACACAAAATATAGTAGTGCATGGAAGCCACAGCTTTTAGTCGTTAGATCCTGCACCCTCTTCAGATTTTGAATAATAGTTTTCCCACTGCTCTCAATATAGTTGCTGATGTGGGGTGTGTAGAATGCATAGGGTAGACCAAGAGGATCAAAAAATTCAATCGTCTTCATTGTTTGAAAGATGCACAGCCAATGACCCGTCAGCACAGTCGACGGACTGCTATTAACGATAATCAAGGTATTGTTCGCGCTTTTAATTTTTCCTAGATAGTCTGAGGGTAGACAATAGAATTTTTACTGGGACATGTAGGGGTCCATATTAAATACACTGATTATTTGACTGGTGTTCATGGCGCCAAGTCTAGTAGAACACTGCCTTCGGGAGTGATTTCCCAATAGGTTTCATATTGATTTAGTGAGATTAGGGCAATACTCTCAGCCAATGGGTCGGCAAATGTACACTCTAAACGTACAGTCCCCGTACGTACTATACTCATATCCTGTGTGCCAGACAAATCCAATACAATGATACCATGTGTTTTAGCAAACATATCTTCGGTTATACCATTTTCAAATAGTAGCGAATCATGATCTAGGGTTTTGCATGGTCAACTCATACAATGTTCTATAGGATTTATCAAAAGATAGATTGTAGAGTGGGATACCGTTTACTTTGCACACAAGAGATGAAAGTCCAAACATCTCGAATTTATGTGGACATTCAGTCCATGATCCTATTGCACTGGCGCTCTTTACAAATGCCAAAGCCAATTTCGAGGGGATTTCGCCATTGATAAAGGATGAATCGGTGAAGGTGCGTGAGCCCATTGCAATATGACGTTGATTGGTGATTGTATGAGGAACAAGTAGTTTAATATTGTTGCCATTGGCTCTCAGTTTTTCACACGGCCAAAGCAACAGAACTCATGACCTGTTGTTTGCGTACATGTAGTATATGCTGAGGTGAGGGAGAGACTTACATCGGGATTGCCAGCAAGTTCTTTTCTCAATATGAAATTGGAGGGTGCAAGCGTCAATTTTATATCCACTTTAACATTAGGCGGCAGCCATTGGGGTATATTAAATATTTCATGATATATTTTTCCAACTAGATGTAATTCACTAGTTGTAGCATTTTTAAGTGCATCTGTACTATCAGTATTAGTAATATATTCATATCCATTGGAGGCACCTCTCAATTCCTTGTATGACTTGGGTGTCATCAGCATGAATTGCATGTAGCTTGCATAGTTGGAGAGATTGTTGCTTTGTGCTCACCAGCGTGCCATTGATGTAGACACTAATTTGACGAAATAAATTATGTAGTATACAATTTTTCATAGGATATCCCATCGGCCCGAATTGGCATTGTATTATCGGATTTCCGGACTTTCATTTGCATATCTATAAATGTGGACGATAAATCTATGAAGTAGTCTTCATTGGAATAAATTTGAAAGTGGATATTGTCGGAGAGGGGTTGTAGTGGATAAAATTGTTCATAGTATCCATGCTTGACACTCACATCAACATTTTCGGCATTGAATAGATTCAATGAGGCGGTGATTGAAGGTTGAGAATCCTTATGCGGTAGGTAGGACATTTTAGGAGAAGAAATCTAGTTTCGATCTAACAATTTTCTTCCTGGGGCTTCTGGTTACACTACGTGTCGGCTTTTTCTTCTTTTCTTTGACAAAAGGGATGTCTTACGTTTCCGTCCTGAGTAGAGACTGATGAGTGATGCGTTTGTTTCTTGACCTTTTTAAACCTTTACCATTCTGTTTTAATTTCTCGCCAAGGGTTCGCGCACTGGACCTAAGATTTTCCGAAGCACTTTTTTTAAAGTCCTTGCCAGAGCCCCAATCGTATAGTGTAGAGGATGCAAAATCTGTCGCAGCCGGTACAAGATATTTTCTAGCCAGTGGTAGTGAAGAGCCAAACAGCTTAGCAAACCAACTGCCAAGACCGTAGCCAGACATTGACGAGCGACCCTTGTAGTAGTCCATTCCATTGCCCTGTTGTCTTGGGCCAAGAGTATTAACATAGCAGTCAATATCAGGACAAGTGAATACCACTTTTTTATTAGACATCTTGCTGTTGAACGATGGGTCGAAAATGGCATGTAATCACAGCCAAACCTTTTGAAATTGCTATGGGATCACCCAATTCGGTTCTTAGTGTTAACTGACAGAGTTCCAAATAGGAAGTGTTTACGGGAATATACTGAAGATGCTTTGTGTTGTAGTGGTGAATATGTTCTTGATTGGTTTTTCGTTCAAGAACTCGTAGGAGGGGAACATTTGAATTACCAACCCGAGATGTTTCCACAAATGAGGCGTAGAGAAAATATACAAGTGTCTGTGGAGAAGGCAGGTGGGTAGTCAGCAAAAATGAAATTAGTGTTTCCGGCACTTTTACCATTGATTATATTGAGCTTAAAGCCAAGAACATCCTTTAGGTTATCATTGAGAATAACCTTTTCATCGGCAATAGGTGAACTAATGTAGATCTTACCCTCCTCCTTTGAATAGTTGAAATGAAAAGTTCCTTTTTTACGAGCGGAAATTCTTTTATTAATAAAACGACATAAATCATTCATACAGGTGAGTTCCTCGTAGGGTAATTCAATATATGGATAATCCAACCAATTGATTTTTTGAATTTGTTCTTGATCACCCGGTGGTGGCGGCCAATCATAGGGTCTAATTTTTATATCATATTTGCGATCCTTTCTCAGGATGTCATAGGTATTTTTTGAGAATACAGTCGACAAGAGCCACTTCATACTTTCCGTCGAATTTGATGGTGGGGGAGAGTTTCGTCCAAAAAATCACTTGTTCTATTCAAGTCGTTGTAGAGAGGATCAGAAACATTGGACATGAAAGTCACATAGAAATCATTGGGCATTGTTAATATCTTCAGCACTGACCCAAGAATCAAAATCTGAGTTGTATCCTAGCCATCGAACAAGCAACTGTTTCTTGCCATGGCGTATACGACTCTTTAATATCTTTTCAATTTGATAACTTTCACTAGTGTTTCTAACTTTTTTGCAGTTCATATTCATAAAAACCGCCGAGAATCTCATCATCTTTGGTGTCTCGCAGTCGATATGTCGTGGGCTCGGTGTCTAGAATTTTGGACACTTTAAAAAGTTCGGTGCTCCATAAATAATTACCCTTTTCAAAAATATTGGTGGTTCTATTAATTCGAACAGTATCACCAACATTGAATTTCTTCTTCTTTTTCTTCTCATTGCCATTGGATTATTGCTTTAGAAAAGCATCAAATGTATTTTCACTATAGTGAACATCCCTTGGTGTAGAGTTGGACAGAGATCGATGGGGTCGTTGATTATAAATCAACATGATTTTATCTAAATCGTGAATAAAAGCCGGTGTATTTTTCAATGTGCAATATCTTGAAATTAATAGACGAATCGTTCTTATTAATCGTTCAGCCAATGCAGCCTTTATCGGACTGTGACTATGATAAAGTGTTGTATTATATTTCAAAAAGAACCTTTTGCACATGGGGATTAACAAATTCACTGCCACGATCCGATTGAATTTTTCTATACGAATCCTGTTCAAGAATACTTTCAATGGCCCGAGCAACTTCAACACCTCTCTTTGACCGCACTGGAATGGCATAGGCATAGCGACTAAAGATACTGATTGCCACTAGAATATATTTGTAGGGGGCATTGTGACGCCGTTGAACTGCGTCTAAAGTTAAAAGATCCATTTGCATTACATGCAGAGGGAAAAAAGGCTTTAGTTTGTCGATATTGTTTGCTGCGAAGCCTGTGATTCCGATGTAGTGTCTAACTCGGTTCATTCTCTAGATACTCTTTTGCTTTTTTCAATGTGGTGCCGGAGACTTTGGAAAGCGTTTTGGGAGAACTTAAACTTCCCGCTTCGCCAATATTTTTATAGACACCTTTCAAAACTTCATCCATTTTGAACGTAAACACGTAGTGTAATGTCCACTCCCCTTTTGCACACTGGAGGGTGAATCAATTCGTCTTCGCTTTTGACTAGCAGCCACAGGTGTTGTAAAATCAGTGGCGCTAGTATCTTCAAATATTGAATCTTCTTCTTTTTTAAATGGTGTTGTTGGAGGACTATATTCTCTTAGTTTCTTTAGAATTTGCTTATTGCCAATAAGACTTTTGGGAAAGTTTGATACACACAGAAAGGTGTATAGATTATCGTCAAAGGATAAGAGTCCTTTACGATTCGTTACCATATCACAAATTAAATCAACTAGATTATAACTTTTTACCTGAATTATAATTCGTTTCCCAGTGCTCTCGACTTGAACTTGATCGCCAGTTTCCAACATGAGATAAGATAATACTCTTTTACTCTGTTCTCGATAGGACAGTGGCAATAGGTTTCCAATTTTCAATACAATTGAATTCAATTCCTTCTCCTTTGATGCTGCTGCAGAATCTTGAGATGTCTCCTGTTTAGAGGGATCAGTGACGGGTCTCTCACGATATGGTTTATGTTTGTCCACACGTCGCAATGCATCTTGAAGTAAAAGCAGTTTTTTGTCATCGGCAATATTCTCATCGTTAATGAATTTGCTTAGATTGTCTTCAAAATGTTCGATGGGCGAGAGGACAAGTTCAAATGGTGTCAATTTATAGGGTTTTGGCCATTCTCTAGAGAAAACTGTTTACAAGTCCTGCAATTATTGGCAGTAATAGTGTGAAAAGCCACCGCCTGCTTGAAGGAGCCGTTTTCTTTTAATTTGTTTCCCTTGTTTTTACAAGCCAAGGCGCGTACAGTGGAACGATGTTGCTTTGTCTGTTGTCTAACACCTTCTGGCAGTTGAACATTGCCCTCAGTTAAATTTAAACAAAGTTCAGATATTAGATTAATGAAATCATTGTCAACCCCATGTTTGAGTATAGCCTTCCTAAGCAAGGGTTTTGAAGTGCTTAAAACGGAAAACAGATGCCGTTGTTCATGTAGTTTCTTCAGTGTCATAATGACGACTAATAGCCTTTTCTACTGTTCACCGGAAGATATACTGTAATTTCATTGTTGAAAATGTCGGTGACTACACGTAGATCCTCGGGCGTGCTCTGATTAAGATAAGACCCAGCAAAATGTAACCGTAGGGTTTGCTAGTCGCCTGAGTGTACGCTGACAACAGAAATTTTGGAGCGCCGGGATATATCTGCTTATTGAGAGTTATGAGTGAGCTAGAATCACGAACGACTCGATAGATAATATAGATAGTACAATTCAAAGCAAGGGTTCGCATACATTTGCTCTGATGAAACAGATTGTGTAGAACCAGAGTAACGGATATGTGTTCATGATTGGAGCGAACAGTGAACAGTTGTAGCATTTCCTGTGAGAACTGTTCAATGGATTCAGCCAAATCATCAATAATCAACCACGAGTTCGGTTCAATACTATTGAAAACATCAAGTCCCCGTATGAATTGTATTGGTATGGTTGTCGGCAATAGCTTTTATTTTATCATAGGACTCCTGCCAAATACTATAGCAATAGTAGATTTTTTTCGGTTTTACCAAAAACATTTTATCGAAATTTTGAATTATTTTAGCTAAAAGTGTTGTTTTCCCCGACATTGAGGACCACACAGAAACGATCTGAAGGGTGTTTAAATTGATACATGCTGTTGACAACAGTTGGACTACAACTAACTGTAAATCATATGTGCTCAATGAATAAGTAGTAATTTTCCCATAGATCTATCTATTCAAGAACAACAAAAACAATATTTCATGGCAGCATTTATTACGGCAATATGAAAACAAATATTTGCAGTCAGCATGACACCTATTCAACAAGAACAATTGACAAAATTTCATGGTCAAAATGAAAACTCTATTTGTTCAACATGAACTGCAATGATAACACTTTATAAATAAGCACTTATTGTCTTTAAACATTTTATGTACAACACTTTATGTACAATAAAAAACACTTTTTGTCTTTAAGCACCTTTCTGTCCATCTTTTAAAGCACTTATTGTCAACTTAAACACTTTTCTGTACAAAAAAAAACAACAAACACTTTTCTATACAACACTTTTTGTACAACAAAAACACAGAAAACACATGGAACTACTAGCACAGTTGAACATTATGAATTTAAAGGTGGGATCCCTCACCCCCGGGGACCGCGGGGCCGAAGGCCAGCCGGCCGCGGGCGGGGACCCCCCACCCCCCTGGGTGGCCACGGGAAGGGACCCCCCCCCCCCTCCCCCCCCGGGGACCGAGATGGAAAAAGAATAGTTGTCGTCACTGCTACAGGTTAGTGGATGGGTTAGTGCTTGGGTTAGATGAACAGGTTGAGTGGTGGTTAGATTAGCTGGTTAGGTTAATTTATGAAAGGTTGAGTGGTTAGTCAGATTAGGTTAATTTATCCAGACCAAGTTGATTGCGATAGTCTATGCATTCAACTCGATCTGAAATACGGTAGTGGCCGTGGGGTAGAACACTCACACCATTCTCGAGCACATAGACCTTGTCGGATATACACGACATTGCATTCTTTTCCACTCTCACAGTATAATTTCTCTATACTGTAGAGAGCGAATTGCAAGCACTTGTGCTCTCGGCACTAGGCTACTTTCTACACAGTCTCTGTACACGCTCATGTTGAAATTGCTCTTTACAAAATGTGTAGGCACCCCTTTACACGCCTTCTTTTCTTCCCCACTATGAGTTTCCACGCAATAGACTTTGGGGCCCGGGAACACCCCCCGGGATATCAAATCACTCCCCGTCTCTGATTTTAATTTTAATAGTTGGTTGGGGGCTTGACGTTTCACCAGCTCGGGGGTAGAGTGATGGATTCCAGTTGGTGAAATCCATCCGCGAGCTGATGTGCACCCCATTTTGCAAATCACCCAATAAATCTTCAGTCCCATTTACCTTTAACAGCAGAGAATCTGTATCCCCATAGTAAACTTGAACCTCCCCTCCCGTGGCCATTTGCACCTTGCACACATTGTAAAAGAACGACAACATGAGCTTTTTTGAAATTTCTAGTACTGAACTGCCGCCTGCAATATTCTGTTCAGTACTACATTTCGCTTTCGCCTGTGTAGAAGAACCATGCCGGCCTCTATGCTCGTGAACGATGTAAAATTGGGGTCGGCAATAATTCGTGCACACTCTAGAGGGTCAGTCACGACGTCACAGCGAGATCTATTACGAACGCTTTCACACATTTTGCCAAACGCTGAATTTAGAATGAGCTTGTACAATTCCTTCTCCACCTTTGAATTTGCCTTAGAGCGTTTATCGACAAAAGTATCGATAAACGTTTTCAAGTAGGGTCGCTGATTGAACTGCAGGACCCTGTGTATTTTGGTGATCTTGAAGCCATTGCTCACCATCCAGTGCAAAAGCACATGGTGAACAACGATATTCTCTTTAGGGTCCAAATCAGCAATCAGTTTCTGTTTAGAGGGAGTCCAGTGCATCCCCATATCCTCAACCAATGAACGATTGTAGGGGCTCAGAGAGTCCCTGCTCACGGGCCGATTGATACAGGGAAAGACAAAATCTTTGACTGAGTCGTGAAGCGCCAGCGGAATGTGACCGTCAACTTCAAAGAACCATCCTTGTGGCCCATTGTCCTCGACGGTGGTAATGTCGGGGAACTCACAAGGATTCTCAAGCCATTGATAGTTCCCACACGGCAAAGAGTAGTGTGACATTGCCGAGGGGTACAATGAGTTCATGTCCAAGAACACTGCATTTGACTTTACACCGGTGCTTTGTCCGCTCGGATCGGTTGATAAGACGCGGTCCCCATGAAAAACATACCCACCCCTCATTGAACGCTCTACAAAAAGGTGCTGATCTACATCAGTGATTAGGCCTATTTCCTCCCTGCTAATTTTTAAAATTAAATCCATCACTAAATGGGGTGTAGAAAAATAATAACCTATATCTAACCCGAACTCTGAATAGATCTGGTCTGTGTTCTTACAGACTATATCCAACAGAGTTAGAACGTCACTGGCCAAGTACAGTCTACAATAATCCCACCCATTTTTACAATCCCCCTTGGACCACATCTTCTTGGCAAACTCATACTCCTCGGCTGTGCATTCACTGTTGGTCAGTGAATTGTAAAAAGCTTCAATTGGAGGTAGTTTCTCCTCGCTTAAGCGTGCGCCAGAACAGTAATAATCGTATGCGTATATACCTTTGCAGGTCAACAGGTCATACATTTCACTGTCTGGAAAAGTGCTGTTTAAGCAAGGGAAAGCTATCAAAATTGTCGCTTTTTTGCACTTGAATCAATTGACTCAATGCCTTGGGGAAAAAACTAAAGGAATCTAGAAACCTGATTTATTCCAGCACATACGCTCATTATCCACTACCTGCCATTTCAGTTCGAGAAGCAATAACTTCTCAGCCGATTGGGAATTATGTTGTAGATAAATGAACTATTTACCCATGGACAATCTACTCCCCCTCCCTCCCTATGCATACGTGCCAGTGCCGGTAAAATAAATTTTAAATCATAATTAGAATTATGAATAAAAAACAGGGATAAAAAACTGCTGGCTAACATTTAAAATTACACGATTGATGCGCAACCCCCCTAAAATTACTACCCCCGAGGATATTTCCTGCCACAAATGGTCATGATCTCTGACTTTCCCCTCCCCCCTCTTTTTCCCTTTAGTCCCCTTATCCCCTCTACAAACTCCCCCTTACAAAACCCAACATATTTTTTGATTTTTTAATCGCGAGACGATCCTCTGCAGACAACACCATTGGATAATGGGTATTTCTCAAACGAGAAATAGCACCATTAGCCGTGCCAATCAGTTTAGTCCAGTGCCTTGACCATGCACTCCCGCTCATCCAATGTTTCAACTATTTCTAGCAACCGCATGGTGTTAGAACTGTCTCTTTGCGCGTGGGCGTAGGACACTGCAATAGCCTGATGTTCTTTGACTCGGTTGGAAATTGGGGGTCATTCACCTCCACCACCAGCTTAGCTTCACAGTCTAAAGATATTTTGTTGCACTGGAGAAGGGTATTTTGAAAATTTTTAAAACGTAGAATTGCCCTATCCCCTGAAACCGTTTCCCACTGTCTGATAGCCGTGGCGGCTACAATGCTTCATGTGATCCCGTAGTTTCATATCACTACGGAATCTAGAGAGGCATGTTGGACAGTAGAAACATTCCCCCCTATGCTTACCCTCCCCCAGAACTCTACTAATGTCAGTGATAGGATTAAAACTGTCCGATTGCGTTCGGTTGAACTAGGTGGCGTGTATAGCGACCAAACCCAGTGTTTAACCAAATCAACTGACGGGCCCCTTACGGGGAAAACCACCCCCTTCTTTTTTAGAGCGAGCCCCATCTTCAAATTCTGTTTCATACTGAACCACAGTAACGCCGATATTTAAAGGCATTAGCCCTTTCAAAACATGTCAATAGATCTTAGCGTTACTGGGTATTTTCCTTCTAGGCAAGAAAAATCTACAACTGGGAAATCGGACCCTTCCTTCCCATGTATAGCCCAGTGATCTAAATTCGTCTTGCTAGCGTCCCGAGCTAGAGGCTCGAATGCTGATATGAGGAAAGCATATCGGAAACACTTTTGACCTGTTTCAAAACAGATCTTCTGGACACCTTTACAACCCTCTAGATCAGGATTATAATTTAAAAACTACTGACCTCTCAGACCCTGCCCCCCCTCTTAAAATAAAATCTTTCTTAAATTTACAAATATTAACACTTAAATTTTCAACAAAAAGAACTAGAGATCCACTACCGTTTTCATTAAAGTTCTCGAGATGCGTTATAATTTGATCGACCCAATCTAAGAAAGCACCCTCAAAATTTTCTAAATTCGAATAAACCAAACGCATCTCGGAATGTATAAAATGATAGTAAACCTCGCTTTTCCCCTCTCTCATTCAAATAAAAAACCTTTAAAACAATAGAAACCTTAATTGACTCCCTCCCCCACACTGAATTTGATTCTCCAGAAGTGCACGAATTTTCTCTACATATGCATGCACAATTTCTACAGGGTCATAAACAAAATTTCCCCCCATAAGTGTATTAAAAAGGATCCCCAAACGTTGCAGTGAAAACAAACTATATTATTTAAAATTCTGTTGGATAGCTGAAAGTCTGGGAGAGTTGTACCCTCCTCCCCCTCTTGTATATTACCCCCTCCACCAAGTTGTTCAACAATAACTGGCGAATGCTCCACATCAGTTGTTCGAAGTGGAGTCTTTAGGGTATCGGAGGTTGGAGGGGGAGGGTTCCCTGTAAAATCATCTAAAATTTGCAGTGTGTTCGGGCTCAAGTCTACCAGCTCAACTGTGCTATTATCTAAATTAGTTAAAAAATCATCTAAAAACTCGTCAATATTAAAAGGTACTTCAATGCTATCGTCCCATAGTGAATTGTCTTGAAACTCCAGTGGCGGTGTTAGAATTGATTCTTCCTCTTCTTCACTGGACGGCGAATATGGGACCAATGCTCGTCCAACCTACAATTGAAAAAATAGCTTATTTTCAAAGTGTTCAAATCACCCCTACTGCTTTTAAAATTTGGATTATTATTGCTTAATAACATTTGGTTAATTCAACTGTAGATAATCTAAGATATGACATAGAAGGCAACAATTTGTTCGTTTATTTTCAAAGTGTTAAAAAATTTTTTTTTCGCGGCACTTTCCCGCAGCGCTTCTCGCAGCGCTTCCCGTGGCGTTTCCCTGGCCCGTGGCGCATCTCTGTGGCGCTTCCCTGGCCCGTGGCGCATCCCTGTGGTGCTTCCCTGGTCCGTGGCGCATCCCTGTGGCGCTTCCCTGGTCCGTGGCGCATCCCTGTGGCGCTTCTCGGGCCCGCAGCGCTTCCCGCAACGCTTCCCCGCCCCACAGCGCTTCTCGGAGCCGCAGCGATTCCCCCGGCACTTCCGGACCCATTGGCTCGTGGCTCCAAGGCCATTTACATAATGCCCGCCAAAAGTTGAAAATATTTTTTCTAATTCCAATACAGGTTCAGTAAACACATGAGTTGTAAATTATGGTGGTTAGATGCAAAACGAGTTTGAACTTCAAAATGTTGAGAATTGTTAAGTCACTTTCCCCATACAATTCTTATGCATTAAACCGCTATGTTTTGACATAAAGCACCCCGCGCGAGGTTATAAATAATTTTGGCATCTCCTTTCCCAGTTCTACATTAGCGGTTTTTAGTCAATCAAGGTTTCAATGGCCTTTGCGTAATTCTGTGTTTTCTGAAATAGCGGAGAACAAATTGTCTGCAAAATTAATATTTTAGGACATTGGAGTTCTTTTATTCTATGTAAGAGCGAAACATGGCACAATAGAAATATTCAGTGTAAATTAGAACGACAATATGTGACAGATGGGGATAATCTCTCTCAAAATTATGTGAAAAAAGCATTCACGGAGTTTCAAAGGTACCTAAAAATATATGTGATAGCAATAGAGAAAATAGCAAAGATTAGAAAAAAATAGCATTTTGAGTTTCAAAGGCAGTGATTATTAATAGAAATTACCTAAAATATATTCGCTTATGAGATATCGAAGCGATAGCAAAGATTAGAAAAGAGTGGTTTCTTTGCAAAAAATTATATTTAGATATCTCCGAGGGAGAGAAATTTAAAACAATGGTTGGGGGGTGAGGGGTTAATATCCCGCTGAGATAAGTTTATATTGGGAATGAAAAGGACTAAAAATTGGAAGAAATAGAAAGATATGAAAAAATGCTTACATTTGCATAATCCCTCTGGACTTGGGCACCCGAAGGACCAGGTAGTGTGTGTTGGAGGGTGGACGGGGCGGCGTTGCTATGTTCTTGCGCGACTGGGCCGGCTATTTCACGATCTTGCATAGTGGCCGGGGCGGCGTCGCTATGTTCTTGCGCGACTGGGCCGACTATTTCACGATCTTGCATAGATGAGCCGGCAGGGTTCTCCATATTATAAGAAGCCACCCATTCTCTTTTCGGTTTTGACCGGGCTGTATGGTGGCTGCCTCGTCATCTCTGGCTTTCTTGGATGGAGGGGGCACGCATTCTTCATAATTGGCCTTAAAAAGAAGAGAAAAAATTAGTATCTAAAAATAATTTGCCCCTTTCTTACAGAAAGAAAGTTAGTATCCCTCATCCATATAATTTTGTTTAGTTTATCACTAAGAAAGCACAACGTAAAAAATTTCGCGAGAAATATATTAGGCTTAGAAATCAAACGTTTTTATTAGACAATCAGTAGTCTATAGCCATAGGATAGGAATCATTGTTTCTATTTTTACCATTTAGAAAAATATTAAATTTTCGGTCTATAGGCTTTAAACTAGATCGTTAACCCATCGACCTATAGGCATATATTTTGCAAACATAGGTTAAAATGCTATTCAATTTATACATAATATTAGCTTCATGCAACTCCCAATGACTTTTCTAGCCCTGCTTGCTTAATTAGTGTTTTAATTTGACAGAAGAATAGTTCCTTTGACCGCGCGTTGTAAACCGGAAAAAGGTGACTGCTAATTTTAACCACGCACTGGAGTCTTGTGTCAAAACAGAACGGCATATTCACTAAAAGTTGACAGAAGTCAGCGGTCACTTTAGCTGGAAATATAGAAGGCTATAATTTTTCGAAAAGAGAATTATTTCTTTTTGCGAGAATTTGATTGTAAAAACAGTGAGGGGGGGGGGGATTTAGCTGGAAATATAGAGGGAAGGAATTTATCAAAATGCTATTTCTTTTTGCGAGAATTTGGGGTTGTAGGACAATGGGGGAGGGAGGGGGATATTGTTAGACCCTAATTCGAAAATAACTTGTTTCTCTACTTCCACACAGGTTGTGTAGGCCTTAGCTTAATTATTGCATCATTGTGTTTTAATTTGACGGAAGAATAGTTCCATTGACCGCGTTTGTAAGCCGGAAAGGGTGATAGCTAATTATAGGCATCACATTGGAGTCTTGTGTCAAAACCAGAGCGAGCTAATAACAACAGTGACGGAAGTCAGTAAACACTTTAAAACACAATAGAGAAAGGCTATAATTTAACGAAAAGATTATTATTTCTTTTTGCGAGAATTTTGGTTGTAAAACAATGGGGGATGGGGTTAGGTTTCGAGGGTAAAAAGAATATACTTTGCGTTTTCCATTGATTATAATGATGTTTGTATGGTTTTGGGGGGGGGGGGGGGGGTTTGGGGGACGGGGGGGGTTTGGGGTAATGGAATATATTTACGTTTTAGCTGAACATACTGGAGGATGTCCAAGGAAAATAATTTTGAAAATAAAACGGAACTTACATGGTAAATTGTAGTTGCCAAGGCTTCTAATTCATCAATATTATCCATTGTTGTTTACACAGCGTCAAAATACTTTCTGATAATTTAATCACATTGCATGTCCGTTATATACGAAATCTCAAGGGCGAATTGTTATGTAACGGGGAAAATCATATGTAAACAAAGCCCTCTGATTGGCTGAGAAGGAAAACACGTGATCTAACTGTTTCCGGGAAAGTCATAACATTTGGCGAGAGCAACAACAACAAATACTATTTCTGGACACCATGACATTCACGATCGATTACGCAATCAAGTTCTCGGAAATTCACTTCCCCCTCGAGTCCTAGATCAATAACATTGTTCCCGTTAGAATTCAATGCGCATGTGCAACCTTCGCCCCGGAGTTATTACACATAGAAACATCAAATAAATCGACCTTGGAAAAAGAGGTCATTGACCCCATTACGTAATCTTTCTCCCTAGGGAGGCTATGCCCTTATTTGGACCATAAACCACGTGGTTCGTTCTGTAGTCAATAAGGCCCTTCTACTTATCTATAGTAATTTCTGTTCGTTTTGGGTTTCATTTATTTATCGATTCTGGTTTGTGGTAGTTTTATGCTTGGAAGATTATTTTATTTTTGCTCATTTTTGGTATAATAGAGTTATTTACTTTTCTTTGAAAAACTTATTTTGTGGAAAAAGTTTTTTTTTTACTTAATTTTAGGATAGAGTCAGGGTCTAGGTGGATCCAGGAAAAAGGCCCCACCCCCTTTGGTTTTGACTGGCGAGTGAAGTAGGTCTTCAAAATTCAAGGCTATGAATAGGGTGAGCTGAAAAAAAGAAATAGTCGTAAAAGTCTAGTCGTTCACCGTAACCAGTTAGCCAACGACTCTAACCAGAGCTCCTAATGTTCCAACTTATGATCAAATATTTCCTGCCCTTTTTATTAAAAAAAAGAAACAATTGAACTATTTAGAATTCAAGCCGTTGTGGTCAACATTTTGGATTTTTTAGGTTTTAAACAAAACTCTCGAACAAAAAATATTTTAAAGTATAAGCAAGACTATATTAATACAAAAATGTACTTAAACACAAGCTTCATATTTAGAACATAAGGGATTTTGTAAAATCCTGAGCACCCTTTCGACCAAGCAATATCAAATATAAACCAGTAATACAACTTTATTTTGTTTCTTAATTTTTTCCTGTGTTTAATCTATAGCCCTAATTAGCTTAGCTTTTGAATGACCCAAGTTTTAAAGTTGAGTCGAGAAATTAGTACTCATATTAATTCAATACAAATGTTAGCAGTATCCTTGAAATTGAAGACCATGTTCCTAATTTTGTGGTAAATTAGATCGATAGTAAATTAAAAGGCAACATTGCACTTTAACGGCTTTTTCCTAACTTCAAACGCTGTTGTACTACATTATAGCCCGAATTAGGTCAAGAGAAGGGACTTCATACCTCCTACCCTCTTTCAATTCCAGGACACTGACATTTCATGAAGTTCAGAAAATTGTGCAAGGGGAACACAAAATGTAAACTTTATGCCTCTACTCCTTCCCCGCTTGTAATGTTGAGTTATTCAAGTGAAATAGGTAAATTGTTCATGAATAAAGATTGTAAACTTTGCTTGTAGTCCAGTTCAAAAACCCTTGGGATATATCTTGCTAAGGTCCGCTGTAAAAAAAAAAGAGCAAAAACCAAGCCAAACATGGTTGTTTTTTTTTTTTTTTTTTTTTTTTTTTCAAATGTCTCCATATGTCTTTTTTTCAGATGTATTATATTGAAAATGCTCACGGTTTTCTTTCTCCTTACATTTAAACTTGACTCCAGTTGCGATTAAATGTCTTTAAATACCCAAAATTATTGTCCACTTTTGAACTAAAACCGATAAATTCTTGAAGTAGAATGTTTTTGCTCAATCCATGTAAAAGTGAATATGGTCCTGTTTCACTTTTTTATCTGCCAGGAAAGTTTGTACGGAACTAGAAATTTTGCATGCAAATTACCACTTCAGAAGCGTAACTTTTATTTTATTATCCTATTATAAAAATAATACTGAGGAGAAAAGTCAGGTAATTTAATAAATATTAAAGAAAACTGTAAATTATATCCTAACTAATAAGAACAAAAGGCTGTCATTTCGCAAACGTTTTTTTTTTTTTTTTCATTCAATGCTAGATGGTTGAAAGAACCGAAATGCAATTTAAATTACAAGATTTTTCTTGCTCAGATATTTTTAATATTAATGTTATCTGGTTTATTAAAGAGGCTCGGTATGCCGTTTTAGAATGCTTAAACCGAACAAAGTGGCTGGATATTGTAGAAATGTTGTTTTTTTTTTTCTTTATTTTATTCTTCCTCTTTCTCCCCTTCATCTACTTTCTATATTAAATGTTGTCTATTCATTGATTTTTTTTGTTCCTTTGTGCTATTTAGTAATTCTTTGTTAATTTCTGATGTTGTGTGCTGTATTTTGTAGATTAGAAAGTTAAATACTGTGTACGACGGGTTAGGTCACTAAAAAAAAATAATTCATTCTGTGTAAGATACGGAAAATCCTAAGATTAAGTAAGAATTACTGTTTAGAAAGAATTTCAGTATGTATTATTTTTGTCAATTTCGGTATGTTTGACTATTTATTGTGAAATAGAAAAAAAAAAAACTCTAGCAGAAATTAAATGGTGAAAAATATGCCATCATTTCTTGTTTGCTCTTGTTTCGCCATTTTGCAACTAAACAAAAAAAAAAAAAACTAAAAATCACTGTATATTTGTTTTCGTTTTGGACTACTGGTTGAGGTGGCTAAGGCACGCTGTGCGCGGACGAAGGATGACAGATTGCCGAAGATTGTTCTTTTTGGCCAACCGTCTAGGGCTAAACGGAAACAAGGTCGTCCTCGTCTGGGGTGGGAGGACGTCATAAAGAAAGATTTAAAGGAAATGGGAACTTTATGGGTGGGCGTAAAAAGGGAGGCTTTGAATAGATTGGGATGGAGGAGGAGCGTGCGCAGCTCTGTTGGCCTCAGGCGGCTAGGTGCTGCGATGAGTTGTTAGAAGAAGAAGATTTATTTCATGCATAAAACAAGGAGTAATATTTTAGCCTATAATATTCAAGGAAAATATATAAGATCTTTTTAAGTTTGAAGAGTTCAGAACTGTGCTAAAAACTCATTCTTTATTAAGGAGAATTAATAGTTTACTTCTAAATAGTCGTAGGATAATTTTATTTCTTAAAATTCTGTTAATGGCTTCTCTCAATATTTTGTTCTTATCCTTCATTCGTCACATTTTTCTACAGTTGCCATTGGTTAAACAGGCTATATCTCAAAGAAGGAAACTGAAAAGGATTGACTGACAGTAGCCTATAGTTATACTCAAAAAAATTAGTTATACCCCGCCAGCAATAAAGTATAAACTTTAAAAGCAGAAATTCCTGTAAGAAAAACCTCCCCAAATAGAAGATTTTTGTCCGATATAGATTCAAACTTGAATAAGCATCGACCGCATTGGATTTGCCAGGTGTCTATAGATATCAGTGGTTGTTTTTGTTGTTGCTTTTTTCTTTGAGACCACTTCAGTTTGTTCTCTTAGTGGTCTCCTATGCTCTTTGCCCTGCCTCTCTGGGGATTTCAGTTAACTTTCCATTTTATATTATTTTATTTTTTCTTGTCCAAATGAACTATTTAACTGCATATTCATATGTCACTTTTTGTTCTAGGTAAAATTACAGAAACTATTTGCTTCATCGAAAACAAAATTCGATCTGCAGTGCAACGGATTGTTGATCATGACTATTTTCAAACGTGCCATATTAGCATGTATTCTTGTCAATACACTCTCAATGGGGATTGAGTATCATAATCAGGTAGATAATCTTTACCTACTAAATAACCGGCCTCTGTTTCAGCAATTTTGTTGCCAATTGTAACTAAGCAATCATATTTCCAATAATATGAACTGTTTTAGAGGACTAGACTAATGTCAATATCTGAGTCCAGTCCACGTATACACTTTTCAATTCGGTTTGTCCAGAATACTGTCTTAAAAACTAGGTATGTATGATTTTAAGTCTCATTACACTAACCCAAACCTTTCCCTAGAATTTTAAATAGCCTGTATTTGAAGCTGTTTTCGGTAAAATTCTACTTTAGCTACATTTGGCTATCTTGGAAAAGGGGTTAGGTTAGGGAAATGAATTTTTCAGGGATGGGTCTACAGGCTAAAGTTTGTCCTGGGAAGGTATTTTGAAGTACCTACCTCCACTCTTTCTCTCTAGAGGGTCCTGAAATTAGTAGAAAGGCTTCATGAGCTCCGAACGGGGCACCATATATGGGCATAGAATACGAACGGGGCACCATATATGGGCATAAAAATACTGACGGGGCACCACTGCCGCCATCTACAATTTAGTCTGACAGGACAAAATTTATTCAAGGATTATTGATCGAGTCTAGTGAGGTCAAGGTCAATTGATTTGTTGTTCGTCCAAGTGTATTGTCTCCGGGGCGAAGTTTGCACATGCGCATTAACGAGGGAGAGATGTATTGATCCACAAGGGGAGAGAATTTCTGAGAAATTGATTTGCATAATTGAGGGGAAGGTATTGATCGACTCGAGGGGAATTTATTTGTTGTTTTTAAGGGGAATTATTGATCCAAGAAAGGGGAATTTATTTGTTGTTTCTAAAGGGAATTATTGATTCACGAAAGGGAATTAGAAATGACATCACTTGTTTCCTTTTGTGGAAACAAAAGAGAAATTTGTGGTTGGGGGGATGTGGTGATGGCAGAGGGATGTCTTATAGTAGTTATAGTGCTACACTGTTGGCTGAGTTGCTTGCGAAAGCCCGAAGGAATGATTTGAAAATAAAATCTTAAGTGAGAAATGTTGGAAAAGTCATCTCCCATCTCCCAAAAAACACTTTTCCAACATTTCTCACTTAAGATTTTATTTTCAAGTCATTCCTTTGAGCTTTCGCAAGCAACTCAGCCAACAGTGTAGCACTATAACTACTATAAGACATCCCTCTGCCATCACCACATCCCCCCAACCACAAATTTCTCTTAGAAATAATATTTTTCGTCAGTGACAACACATTTTCTGTTCGAACTAGCAAGTTTTCTGCCAAAGATACAAACTTTTCTCTTAGAAGTAACAATTTTTTGATTGTGATAACAACTTTTCTGTCAGAAGCAGCAAGTTTTGTTTAACACTAACAAAGCTTCTCATCAAAGTAACAACATTCTATGTTAATGCTAACAAACGTTTACTTAACACACACAATTTTCTCTTAGAAATAATATTTTTCAGCAGTGATAACACGTTTTCTGTTCGAACTAGCAAGTTTTCGGCCAAAGACACCAATTTTTTTCTTAGAAGTAACAATTTTTTGATTATGATAACAGCTTTTCTGTCAGAAGTAGCAATTTTTTCTTATTACTAACAAACCTTCTCATCAAAGTAAAAACATTCTTCTTTAATATTACCAGACGTTTACTTAACACACACAATTTTCTCTTATAAATAATATTTGTCATCAGTGATAACACGTTTTTCTATTCGAACTAGCAAGTTTTCTGCCAAAGATACCAAATTTTTTCTTACAAGTAACAATTTTTTGATTGTGATAACAGCTTTTCTGTCAGAAGTAGCAATTTTTTCTTATTACTAACAAACCTTCTCATCAAAGTAAAAACATTCTTCTTTAATATTGCCAGACGTTTACTTAACACAATTTTCTCTTAGAAATAATATTTGTCATCAGTGATAACACGTTTTCTATTCGAACTAGCAAGTTTTCTGCCAAAGATACCAAGTTTTTTCTTACAAGTAACAATTTTTTGATTGTGATAACAACTTTTCTGTCAGAAGTAGACAGTTTTGCTTAACACTAACAAACCTTCCCATCAAAGTAACAACATTTTACAGTAAAACTCACATACTTTTACTTAACACACACAAATTTCTCTTAGAAATAATATTTTTCATCAGTGATAACACGTTTCTGTTCGAACTAGCAAGTTTTCAGCCAAGGTAACCAAATTTTTTCTTAGAAGTAACAATTTTTTGATTGTGATAGCAACTTTTCTGTCAGAAGTAGCAAGTTTTGCTTAACACTAACACACCTTCTCATCAAAGTAACAACATTCTTCTTTAATACTACCAAACGTTTACTTAACACACACAAATTTCTCTTAGAAATAATGATATTTCATCAGTGATAACAAGTTTTCTGTTCTAACTAGCAAGTTTTCTGCCAAAGATACCAAATTTTTTCTTAGCAGTAACAATTTTTGATTCTGATAACAACTTTTTTGTCAGAAGTAGCAAGTTGTGCTTAACACTAACAACCTTCTCATCAAAGTAACAACATTTTACATTAAAACTAACATACTTTTACTTATCACGCACACATTTCTCTTAGAAATTATTTTTTCATCATTGATAAAACGTTTTCTGTTCGAACTAGCAAGTTTTCTGCCAAAGACACCAAATTTTTCTTAGAAGTAACAATTTTTTTATTGTGATAACAACTTTTCTGTCAGAAATAGCAAGTTTTGCTTAACACTAACAAACCTTCTCGTCAAAGTAACAACAACATTCTTCTTTAATACTACCAAACGTTCACTTAACACACACAATTTTCTCTTAGAAATAATATTTTTCATCAGTGATAACACGTTTTCTGTTCGAACTATTAAGTTTTTCTGCCAAAGATACCAAATTTTTTCTTAGAAGTAACAACTTTTTGATTGTGATAACAACTTTTCTGTCAGAAATAGCAAGTTTTGCTTAACACTAACAAACCTTCTCATCAAACTAAACAACATTTTAAATTAAAACAAGCATGCTTTTACTTAACACACACAAATTTCTCTTAGCAATAATATTTTTCATCAGTGAAAACACGTTTTCTGTTCGAACTAAAAAGTTTTCTGCAAAAGATACCAAATTTTTTCTTAGAAGTAACAATTTTTTGATTGTGATAACAACTTTTCTGTCAGAAGTAGCAAGTTTTGCTTAACACTAACAAACCTTCTCATCAAAATAACAACATTCTTCTTTAATACTAACAAACGTTCACTTAACACACACAATTTTCTCTTATAAATAATATTTTTCGTCAGTGATAACACGTTTTGTGTTCGAACTAGCAAGTTTTCTGCCAAAGATACAGAAATTTTTTCTTAGAAGTAACAATTTTTGATATTGATAACAACTTTTCTCTCAGAAGTAGCAAGTTTTTCTTAACACTAACAAACCTTCTCATCAAAGTTACAACATTTTACCTTAAATCTAACATACTTTTACTTAACACACACAAATTTCTCTTAGAAATAATATTTTACTCAGTTAATACACGTTTTCTGTTCTAACTAGCAAGTTTTCTACCAAAGATACCAAATTTTTTCTTAGAAGTAACAGTTTTTTATTGTAATAACAACATTTCTGTCAGAAGTAGCAAGTTTTGCTTAACACTAACAAACCTTATCATCAAATTAACAACATTCTTCTTTAATACTACCAAACCTTCAATTAACACACACAGTTTTCTCTTAGAACAAATATTTTCGGTCAGTGATAACACGTCTTCTGTTCGAACTAGCAAGTTTTCTACCAAAGATACCAAATTTTTTCTTAGAAGTAACAGTTTTTTATTGTAATAACAACATTTCTGTCAGAAGTAGTAAGTTTTGCTTAACACTAAAAAACCTTCTCATCAAAGTAACGACATTTTACCTTAAAACTAACATACTCTTGCTTAAAACACACACAAATTTCTCTTAGAAATAATATTTTTCGTCAGTGATAACACGTTTTCTGTTCGAACTAGCAAGTTTCTGTCAAAGATACGAAATTTTTTCTTAGAAGTAACTTTTCTTTGATTTGATAACACTTTTCTGTCAGAAGTAGCAAAATTTACTTAACACTAACAAGTCTTCTCTTCAAAGTAAAAAACATTCTTCCTTAATACTCCCAAACGTTTACTTAACTCTAACAGGTTTTCTCTTCGAATCATCAACTTTTTCCTTAATACTAACATACTTTTACTTAGCACACTCAAATTTCTCTTAGAAATAACACTTCTCGTCAGCGATAACACGTTTTCAGCTTGAAGTAGCAAGTTTTCTGTCAAAGTTACTTATTTTCTTAGAAGTAACAATTTTTTTGTTATGATAACAAGTTTTCTGTACGAACTAGCAAGTTTTCTGTCAAAGATATCAAATTTTTCTTAGAAGCAATAATTTTCGTTATGATAGCATCTTTTCTGCCAGAAGTAGCAAGTTTTCCTTTACACTTACAAATTTTCTCATCAAAGTAACAAGATTTTACCTTTAAAACTAACATACTTTTACTTAACACACTGAAATTTCTCTTAGAAATAATATTTTTCGTCAGTGATAACACGTTTTCTGTTCGAACTAGCAAGTTTTTGTCAAAGATACCAAATTTTTTCTTAGAAGCAACAATGTTTTCATTGTGATAACAACTTTTCTGTCAGAAGTAGTAAGTTTTCCTTAACACTAACAAATATTCTCTTCAAAGTAACAACATTCTTCTTTAATACTACCAAACTTTTACTTAACACTAACAGATTTTCTCTTCGATACATCAACTTTTTCATTAATACTAACATACTTTTACTTAACACACTCAAATTTCTCCTAGAAATAACAAGTATTTTCTGAACACTAAAAAATTATTTTTAATAACTCCAACTTATATGTCGAATCTAACAATTTTCTTAAAAGTAACAATTTTTCGTCACTGATAACACGATTTTTGCTAGAACTAGCAAGTTGTCCAGCAAAGATAACAAATTTTTCTTAGAAGTAACAATTTTTCTTAGAAGTAACAATTTTTTCATTTGTGATAATATCTTTTCTGTCATGAGTAGCAACTTTTCATTAGCACTAACAAATTTTCTCATCAAAGTAACAACAATTTTCCTTAATACTAACAAACTTTTTCTCAATACTATCAAAATGTGCTAGAAGTAACAGGTTTTTCTTAACAGTAACAAATTTTTCTAATAGCACCAACTTTTCCATCAAAGATAACAATTTTTTCTTAAGAGTAACAATTTTTCGTCACTGATAACACGATTTCAGCTAGAAGTAGCAAGTTGTCCAGCAAATATAGCAAATTTTTCTTAGAAGTAACAATTTTTTCGTTTGTGATAACATCTTTTCTGCCAGAAGTAGCAAGTCTTCCTTAACACTAACAAATTTTCTCATCAAATTGACAACATTCTTCCTTAATATTACCAAAACTATTGCTTAACTGTAACAGATTTTCTCTTCGAAGCATCAACTTTTCCTTTAATACTAACATACTTTTTCTTAACGCACTTAAATTTGGTTTAGAAATAACACTTTTCGTCAGTGATAACACGTTTTCTGCTTGAACTAGCAAGTTTTCTGTCAAAGATACCAAATTTTTTTTCTGAGACGTAGCAATTTTTTCGTTTGCGATTACATCTTTTCTGTCATAAGTAAGCAAGTTTTCCTTAGCACTAACAAATTTTCTCATCGAAGTAACAGCATTTTTCCTTAACACTAGCAAACGTTTACTTAACACTTTCAAATTATCTTAGAAGTAACAGGTTTTTTCTTAACAGTAACAAATTTTTCTAATAGCAACAACTTTTCCATCAAAGATAACAATTTTTTCTTAAAAGTAACAATTTTTTGTCACTGATAACACGATTTCTCCTAGAACTAGCAAGTTGTTCAGCAAAGATAACAAATTCTTCAAAATAACGAATTTCTTCTAACAGCACCAAGTTTTCAGTCAAAGATAACAAATCTTCTCTTCGAAGTAACAACTTTTTTCTTAAAACTAAAAAACTTTTACTTAATACACGAAATTTCTCTTGGAAGTCACATTTTTTCATCAGTGATAACACGTTTTCTGCTTGAGCTTGCAAGTTTTCTCTCAGAGATACCAAATTTTTTCTTAGAAGTAGCAATTTTCGTTATGATCACAAGTTATCTGTTAGAAATAACAAGTTTTAAGTCAAACATACCAAATTTTTCGTGGAATTATTAATTTTTTTCGTTTACTGTATGATAACACTTTTTCTGTCAGAAGTAGCAAACTATCCCTAACACTAAAAAATCTTCGCATCGAATCAAAAAAAAAATTCTTAATACTAATAAACTTTTACTAAACACTATCAAATTTCTCTTAGAGGTAACAGAAGTAAGAGAAATTTCTCCTGGAAGTATTCATTTTTAAGGCTAATTTAGGCTAGGTTATGCGCGCGCGCTTAACCTAGCCTAAATTAACCTTAAAAATGAATCGCTCATGATTACTCAAGTTAGAGGAATTTAACTTAAACGTAGCGAAATCTAAATTTGAAAGAAAACTTGTTAAAAAAACCTGTTACTTCTAAGAGAAATTTGATAGTGTTAAGTAAAAGTTTATTGGTATTAATAAAAAGTTGTTACTTCGATGCGAAGATTTTATAGGGTTAGGGAAAGTTTGCTACTTCTGACAGTAAAATTGTTATCATCAACAAAAAAAAATTGTTAATTCCAAGAAAAATTTGGTATGTTTTTGACTTAAAACTTGTTACTTCTAACAGATAACTTGTCATCATAATGAAAAATTGCTACTTCTAAGAAAAAGTTTGGTATCTTTGAGAGAAAAACTGCAAGCTCAAGCAGAAAACATTTTACCACTGAAGAAAAAATGTGACTTCCAAGAGAAATTTAGTGTGTTAAGTAAAAGTTTGTTAGTATCAAGGAAAACAGTTGTTTCTTCGAAAAGAAGATTTGTTATCTTTGACTGAAAACTTGGTGCTGTTAGACGAAATTCGTTACTTCTAAGAAAAATTTGCTATCTTTGCTGGACAACTTGCTAGTTCTGGCAGATATCGTGTTATCAGTGACGAAAAATTGTTACTTTTAAGAAA
Source organism: Artemia sinica (assembly GCA_027921565.1). NCBI lineage: Eukaryota > Metazoa > Arthropoda > Branchiopoda > Anostraca > Artemiidae > Artemia > Artemia sinica. The sequence continues at coordinate 28,301,827 of CM051275.1, forward strand.
AATTTGTTATCTTTGATGGAAAAGTTGGTGCTATTAGAAAAGCTTTTTACTGTTAAGAAAAAACCTGTTAATTTGAAAGTTTAGGTAAAAGTTTTGTTAGTATTAAAGGAAAATGCTGTTACTTCGATGAGAAAATTTGTTAGTGCTAGGGAAAACTTGCTTACTTATGACAGAAATATGTTATCACAATCGAAAAAATTGTTACTTCTAAGAAAAAATTTGGTATCTTTGACAGAAAACTTGCTAGTTCAAGCAGAAAACGTGTTATCATTGACGAAAAGTGTTATTCCTAAGCGAAATTTAAGTGTGTTAAGTAAAAGTATGTTAGTATTAAGGAAAAAAGTTGATGCTTCGAAAATAAAATCTGTTAGTGTTAAGTAAAAGTTTGGTAATATTAAGGAAGAATGTTTTTACTTTGATGAGAAAATACGTTAGTGTTAAGGAAAACTTGCTACTTCTGGCAGAAAAGATGTTATCACAAACGAAAAAAAAATTGTTACTTCTAAGAAAAATTTGCTATCTTTGCTGGACAACTTGCTAGTTCTAGCTGAAATCGTGATATCAGTGACGAAAAAATGGTACTTTTAATAAAAAATTGTTATCTTAGATGGAAAAGTTGGTGCTATTAGAAAAATTTGTAGCTGTTAAGAAAAAAAACTCGTTACTTCTAACATAATTTGATAGTGTTAAGTAAAAGTTTGTTATTATTAAAGAAAAATGTTGTTATGAGAAAATTTATTAGTGCTAATGAAAACTTGCTTCTTATGACAGAAAAAATATTATCACAAACGAAAAACTGTTACTTCTAAGAAAAAATTGTTTTCTTTACAGGACAACTTGCTAGTTCTAGAAGAAATCGTGTTATCAGTGACGAAAAATTATTACTTTTAAGAAAAAATTGTTATCTTCGACAGATAAGTTGGAGCTATTAAAAAAATTATTACTGTTAAGAAAATACTTTATATTTCGAGGATAAATTTGAGTGTGTTAAGTAAAAGTATGTTAGTATTAAGGGAAAAGTTGATGCATCGAAGAGAAAATCTGATAGTGTTAAGTAAAAAGTTTGGTAGTATTAAAGAAGAATGTTGTTACTTTGAAGAGAAGATTTGTTAGTGTTTAGTAATACTTGCTACTTCTGACAGAAAAAGTTGTTATCACATTCAAAAAATTGTTACTTCTAAGAAAAAATTTGGTATCTTTTCACAAAAAACTTGCTAGTTCGAACAGAAAACGTGTTATCAATAACGATTAATATTATTTCTAAGAGAAATTTGAGTGTGTTAAGCAAAAGTATGTTAGGTTAAGGTAAAATGTTGTTACTTTGATGAGAAAATTTGTTATTGTTAAGGAAAAACTTGCTACTTCTGGCAGAAAAGATGTTATCATAACGAAAAATACTTACTTTTAAGAAAAATGTGGTATCTTTGACAGAGAACTTGTTATCATAACGAAAAAATTGTTACTTCTAAGAAAAAAAAAGTATCTTTGACAGAAAACTTGCTACTTCAAGCCGAAAAAAAACTGGTTATCACTGACGAAAAATGTTATTTCTAAGAGAAATTTGAGTGTGTTAAATAAAAGTATGTTAGTATTAAGGAAAAAGTTGATGATTCGAAGAGAAAATCTGTTAGTGTTAAGTAAACGTTTGGTAGTATTAAGGAAGAATATTGTTACTTTGAAGAGAATATTTGTTAGTGTTAAGCAAAACTTGCTAATTCTGACAGAAAAGTTGTTATCACAATCAAAGAAAAGTTACTTCTAAGAAAAAATTTGGAATCTTTGACAGAAAACTTGCTAGTTTGAACAGAAAACGTGTTATCACTGACGAAATATATTATTTCTAAGAAAAATTTTGTGTGTGTTAAGTAAGCATATGTTAGTTTTAAGGTAAAATGTTGTTACTTTGATTAGAAAGTTTGTTAATGTTAAGCAAAAATTTCTACTTCTGACAGAAAAATTATTATCACAATAAAAATTGTTACTTCTAAGAAAAAAATTTGGTGTCTTTGGCAGAAAACTTGCTAGTTCGTACAGAAAACGTGTTATCACTGATGAAAAAATATTACTTTTTAAGAGAAATTTGTATGTGCTAAATAAAAGTATGTTAGTTTCAATGTAAAATGTCGTTACTTTGATGAGGAGGTTTGTTAGTTTTAAGCAAAACTTGCTACTTCTGACAGAACAGATGTTATCACAATCAAAAAATTGTTACTTTTAAGAAAAATTTTGGTATCTGTCGCAGAAAACTTGCTAGTTCCAACAGAAAACATGTTATCACTGATGAAAAAATTATTATTTCTAAGAGAAAATTGTGTGTGTGTTAAGTAAACGTTTGGTAGTATTAAAGAAGAATGTTGTTACTTTGATGAGAAGGTTTGTTAGTGATAAGCAAAACTTGCTACTTCTGACAGAAAAATTCTTTTCACAACCAAAAATTGTTACTTCTAAGAAAAAATTTGGTATCTTTGGCAGAAAACTTGCTAGTTCGAACAGAAAACGTGTTATCACTGACAAAAAATATTATTTCTAAGAGAAAAGGTGTGTGTTTAGTATACGTTTGGTAGTATTAAAGAACAATGTTGTTACTTTGATGAGAAGGTTTGTTAGTGTTAAGCAAAAACTTGATACTTCTGACAGAAAAGTTGTTATCACAATCCAAAAATTGTTACTTCTAAGAAAAAAATTGGTATCTTTTGGCAGAAAACTTGCTAGTTTGAACAGAAAAAGTGTTATCACTGATGAAAAATATTATTTCTAAGAGATAATTGTGTGTGTTAAGTAAACGTTTCGTTGTATTAAAGAAGAATGTTGTTACTTTGATGAGAAGGTTTGTTAGTGTTAAGGAAAACTTGCTACTTCTGACAAAAAAGTTGTTATCACAATCAAAAATTGTTACTTAAGAAAAAATTTGGTATCTTTAGCAGAAAAACTTGCTAGTTCCAACAGAAAACGTGTTATCACTGATGATAAATATTGTT